>PVJN01065237.1:0-10307 GCA_004026805.1 Lasiurus borealis | reverse complement strand
AGGCATATGATTGATGTTTCTCTCTCGCCCTCTCCCTTCTCTTCCTCTCAAATCAATAAAAACATTTTTTAAAAAGATGCAGTGTGGATTAATGCAAATTAAGGTTGGACTAGAAGTCAGAACTGGATTCAAGGTCTGATTTTATCTGGGGAGGGATCTATATTATATGTTTTGTTACTGTAGCAAAGATTGTGGTAAGTTGAAACCAGTTTGGCTCAGTGGATAGAGCGTCAGCCTGCAGACTAAAAGGTCCCAGGTTTGATTCCAGTCAAGGGCATGTATCCTACTTGCGGGCACATCCCCAGTAGGGGGCGTGCAGAAGGCGGCTGATCAATGTCTCTCTCTCATTGATGTTTCTAACTATCCTTCTCCCTTCCTCTCTGTAAAAAATCAACAAAACATAAAAAAAAAAAGATTGTGGTAAAATACAGGCAGATGATGCCAAAATCGGTTTGGCTCAGTGGATAGAGTGCCAGCCTGCAGGCTGAAGGGTCCCAGGTTCGATTCCAGTCAAGGGCACATACCTTAGTTGTGGGCACATTCCTGGTGGGAGGTATGCAGGAGGCAACTGATCGATATTTCTAGCTCTCTGTCCATCTCCCTCTCTGTAAAAAATCAATAAAGTATATATTTTTTAAAAATACAGGCTCATTAGAAGCATCGTGCACAGCAAACCCTTACAACTTTGTAAATATCAGTGTATTGGAATTACTAAAAAAGGCTAAAACTGACTAAAGCAGTAACATCTAATCTGTGAAAAAACAAAACAACAAAAACAACAACAACAGCTACTTGCTGTAATTCCTTAAAATATATGTAGGGCTCTGGCCAGTTTGGCTCAGTGATTAGACCATTGGCCTGCAGACTGAAGGGTCTCGGATTCGATTCCAGGTCAGGGTTGCCTACCTCTGCTGCAGGTTGGATCCCAAACCCAGCTGGGCACGTGTGGGAGGCAATCAGTCCATGTCTCTCATCAATGTTGCCATTCTCTCTCTCTCTCTCTCTCTCTCTCTCTCTCTCTCTCTCTCTCTCTCGTCTTCTTCATTTCCTTCATCCTACACTGTAAGGATCAGTGGAGAAGAATATTCCTAAGTGAGGAGATAGATAGATAGAAGAAAAGAAAAAAATGTGTGTTGGACTTACCCTCCCTAAAATACATAATATCCTGACTAGACATCACAGGTCTAATGACATGCTGGTAATTCTGGATAAATGTTTGTCAGGTCCCGAGAAGCACAGGCAGGCTAAGTAAGAGGTCCCTGCAGTTTACTAGGTTGTGCCAGACCCTGAGGTAAAGATGGGAAAATGATTTGAGAAGACTCTTCAAAAAAGGACAGTAGAATGTTCTTCTGATGAATACAGTTGATAAAAAGGCCAAGAAAAAAAAGTCTCTGAAAAGAGTAAAAAAAAAAGAATTGGTAACTTCCAGAAAAGGTAAAGCTACCAAATGCCTGTGTACAGAGATGGCGGCCAAGAGCATGGGCCTCAATGGTGGCCTCTGAGTGAGTGGCTTTGTCTGTTGAAATTGTTCTCCTGGAGGTAAGTTTAGGTCTTCTCGCTCTCTTTGATCTTGGTCTAATTCCCTACAGCAGTGGTCGGCAAACTCACTAGTCAACAGAGCCAAATACCAACAGCACAACGATTGAAATTTCTTTTGAGAGCCAAATTTTTTAAACTTAAACTTTTCTAACGCCACTTGTTCAAAATAGACTCGCCCAGGCCGTGGTATTTTGTGGAAGAGCCACACTCAAGGGGCCAAAGAGCCGCATGTGGCTCGCAAGCTGCAGTTTGCCAACCACTGCCCTACAGTGACTCCACAACTTCCTTATTGTGGGTTCTTGGTAAGTTCATTAGCTTCTCTAAGCTAGCCTCAGTTTCCCCGACTGTAAAACACAGATACAGTATCTACTTCCTGCTGTTAAAGGTTGTTTTATGGACCAGGTGAAGTAATATATGTGGCCATTTCACTCTCAGCTACTACGTAAGCTCCCTTTGCTGAGAAGCTCTTCCAGGGATGGGCAGAGCAGAGCTGCTTCACTGCTGGCCCCTAGCAACCACAGGAGCACCTAAAGCCCTATTCTTACTTGTGGTTTCTAATTTTTAATCATCTGACTTCTAACAAGTAGAGGAAGAACAAATGGAGCAAACTGTGGACACTGTGAAGCCATTTATAAAGAGTATGATGCTAAAAAATGCCCCTGTTCTTGCATGGGTTGGTTTTCCAAACAAGCCTTCCTAGTATAAATTCAGGAGCCCAAGGAAAAGCCTGGATACTCCTCACAAAGAAGCAAATGTGTAAGCCACCAGCTCCTCCTTTTTTAAAAAAACAGCTTTATGGAAATTAGTAACAAATTTGTGCATGGATGGGGTCCCTCAGCCTGGCCAGTGATCAGGGTTGATCGGGGTCATCTTGTGCAGCGCCTTTCCGGCCTGATTGGGGCCAGCCAGCAGGTGGGAGGGACCGTGGGAAGTTGGCTGTGGGAACATACTGACTACCAGGGGGCAGCTCCTTCATTGAGCATTTGTCCCCTGGTAGTCAGTGTGCATCATAGCAATCGGTCAACTGGTCACTTGGTCGCTTAGGTTTTTATATATAGAGATCATTTACACATCATACAATTCACCCATTTAAAGTGTAAAGTTCAATGATTTGTAGTACATTTACAGAGTTGCACAACTATCACCACAGTTTTAGAACATTTTCATCATTGCGAAACAGAAACCATGTAACCATGATCAGTCACACCCCATTTTCCTCCAAAGGCCCCAGCCCTAGGCAATAATTAATTTACTTCTTGTCACATAAATGGAATCATAAATTATGTGGCCCTTTGTGGCTGGATTTTTTCATTTAATAAAATGTTGTCAAGGTTAATCCATAGTACTTCATTTTTATTGTCAAATAACATTCTATTGTATGGGTAGACCACATTTTATTTATCCATTCATCAGTTGTTGGTGACTTGGACCAGTTCCTTTTGAAATTTCTCTTTTGCTTTTGATCTTCATAGAGACTTTCAGAATAGTGACTTGACTGCACTTATAACTTAACTGTAAAAGCCCTGATATAAGTGTTTCCCATCTGTACATATTTAATTAATGTTATCACCTAAACCAAAATATGAAGACTCAACCACTCCTATTTGAAAAGATCACTACTTTTCAACTCTTCTAGTATGTTTCATGGTACTGTTGAAGTATTTACCCGCCTTAGTGTCTCCCGATTTTGAATTAGTCACCATTTGAACTTTTTGTTAAAAATATAAATGCAGGTACACAGTTGAAATTGGGAAATACAAAATGAAAAATTACCTATAACCCCAACACCCATTACCTTAGCATGCTTTTAAGAATAAATTTCTTTGTAAAAATGTTATATATTTATTATAAATGCAGAAAATGCATCAAAATACAAGTTAGAAAGGAAATCACTCTGAATCCCAGAAATAACTAAATATTAAGCTAAAAGCATTTCAGACATCTCTTTTATTTATATACTAGAGGCCCGGTGCACAAATTCATGCACAGTGGGGTCCCTCAGCCTGGCCAGTGGTTGGGCCGATTGCAGGGGGTAGTGGTGGTTGGCCGGGGAAGGGGACCGTAGGAGTTTGGCTGGTTAGTCCCCAATCAGGGCCAATCAGGGAGCTGGCAACCAGGGGAAGGGACCGCAGGAGGTTGGCTGGCTGCAGGATGTTGGCTATGGGAGTGCACTGAACACCAGGGGCAGCACTTGTGTTGAGTATGTGCCTCCTGGTGGCCAGTGCATGTCATAATGACCAGTCGACCAGTCATTTGGTCATTCGGTCGCTTAGGCTTTTATATATATACAGATACAGATAGGACAGATGGATGACCAGATAGAAAAATATAAATTAAATATACATGATGATTTTTGCTCTGGCCAGTGTGACTCAGTTGGTTAAGTGGCAGCCTGTGCACTGAAAGTTCAAGGTCAAGGCACATACCCACATTGCAGTTTCCATCCCCAGTCAAAGGATGCAGCCAATGGATGTCTCTCTCTTCTCTCCTCCTCCTATCCTCTCTCTCTCAAATCAATGAAAATATATTTAAATATATATATCCATATATATACATACACATATATACACGTGATGATTTTTAACAAAAACAATATTTTACTTGAATTTTACAGAAGAATTCCTGGTCCAAAATGTTGATTGAGCACATCCCACACTTTCTGTCCTTTTTCCAGGACTCTAGAAATGATGGGGGGGGGATACATTTATTATATTCATACATATGCTCTAAACAAGATGAGTTATCAGAGATTGTGAGAAGTTCCTGATGGGATTGAATGAAAGAGAATGGTGACAGTCCATGTGCCTGTTTGTGGGAATCCTCCTGTGCTACTCCCACAGGAGGCGGGAGTTTCGTTCTCCTGTGGGAAGTGGGTGGGGGAAGCTGGGAGCTGGAGGAAGCCTCGCAGTGGGAGCTGGACAGTACAGGGGCAGCCTCCAGGCCGATTCTGCATCCCACTCCATCCTCCTTTCTGGAGGTCATACAAGTTCAACCTCTATCTCTTGGCAGGAGCAGTAGTTCGGAACTAGAGTAGTGTCTCTGGTGGCACAATATTGGGGAGACAGGAGGAGTGCTTAAAGCTCCAGCAATCCAATCTGCATCCCTCAACTACACCCCCAAGTTGAGAAAATTTCAGTTTAGTAGGGATCTGAGTTTTAAAAAAGAAAAAAAAGGAAAGAAAGAAAAGAAAAGAAAAATGGCCCATTGCGAATCCCCAGATACTTGAGTAGCACCTTGAAATAAAGTAAAATAAATAAAAAATAAAAAAAGAGGAATTTTACTTGAGGGAACATAGCTAATGGAATTGAAACAAACCCTTAGAATAATCATTATTAATTTATTAATGTAATCAATCAATTTATTTATTAATTAATGCTTTGCATCCATGAAGCAAGAACAGGTATTATACTGGTAAAGATGAATTAAATTGGAGAACTTGATCATCTAAAACATAATCTATATTATAAAAGGCCAGTGGCCATAATGCCGTAACAATCAAACAATCGGTCACCAGGAGGTGCATGGAGCACCTCTCGAGGGGCTCCTCCCAACCCCCCAACTACCCCCATTTCCCCAGCCCCTGGAGTGTCGAAGGGTGCTGGCAGGGCGCATGGAATGTGCGAGGCATCACGGGGTGGTGAGCATGGCCCTGATGGCAGGCTAGGCCAGGGGACCCTGCACACACATGATTTAATCGTGGCTGGGCCTCTAGTGTTGGAAATAAAACACTCAGTAGATGATGGTCGAGTGGCAGAATCGATCCATTGAGGAGTGAACAGTGCACGGGAAGATTGGCTGGAGAGATTCTCTCAGCTGCAGTAAGAAAAGAAAATGGGAATATGAAAGCCATGGAAGATAGAGCAGGAAGTGCTAACATCTGTCTGACAGCAGTGACAGGAGAAAGTGGAGAGCTGGAGGGCAGAGATGGCCATGTTCTCTGTTGTTTCAGCAACTGCACTTCTCCCACCCTTCTTCCTGTTGCCCAGGCTGTCTCCCACGACGGAGGCTGAAAGCTCTCGCAACTTGCTTTTCCGGCCACACTCACAGCTGGGGCCTGGGTGTGTGACCCAGTCCTGATCATGGGGACCTACCAGGACCTAGCAGAATGGTATTTCTCCACAATAGCAGAGATGCATAAGGAACAACTGCTTTCCTGTGCAGTCGTGTGAGGAGAAACTCCCAGAAGCTGCAGTGGTGGCCCTCTTGCAACCACAAAGAGACAAAAGCAATGCTGAGAGAAAGATGACCCTTGTATGCCCCCTACTGGGGATCGAGCCCCCACCAGGAATCAACTGTGACCCCCTGGTTCATAGGTCAATACTCGACCATTGAGCCACGCAGGCCAGGCCCTTATATGTTTGCATGTTAATCCCCTATATGTTTTGGACATTGCAAATATCTCCTTCCATCCTGTAACCCATTAACTTTGTTTATATGGTAACTTTCATGCAATCAAATCTTGTTTGTTCTCCTATTTGGTTTGTGTTTTTGGAGTTGTAAGTTCTTCCCTATTCTAGGTCACAAAGTTCATCCTCCATTGTAGTTTCCCTTTCACATTTAATTTTATATATATATATATATTGACTTTTTACAGAGAGAAAGGGAGAGAGATAGAGAGTTAGAAACATCGATGAGAGAGAAGCATCCATCAGCTGCTTCCTGCACACCCCCTACTGAGGATGTGCCTGCAACCATGGTACATCCCCTGGACCGGAATCGAACCCAGGACCCCTCATTCCGCAGGCCGACGCTCTATCCACTGAGCCAAACTGGTTTCGGCAACACATTTAGTTTCTTAACTCATCTGAAGTTCACTCTTACTGATGATGTTAGGTGTAGTGATCCAGTTTTTCCTACTTCACCTAAGAAGTTACCTATCCCTATTGATATGATATGCACCTTTTATTATATAGAAAGTGCCTATGTATAAATGGGTCCTCAGCATTCTCTATTTTTGTAAATTATGGCCTTGCAATATATCTCAATATCTGGTAGAGCAAGCCTCCTTTTCCCCAATTATCTTTCTTTTTTTAATTTATTTTTTGTTAATCCTCACCTAGAGATATTTTTTTCCCCATTGATTTTTTTTAGGAAGAGAGGGAGAGGAGAAAGAGAGAAAGAGAGAGAGAATTAGAGAGACACGTCGATTGGTTGCCTCCTATAGGTTCCCCAACAGGGCCAACCTGCAACCCAGGTACCCTTGACTGGGAGTGGAACCTATGACCCTTTGGAGCTCGGGCCAACACTCTAATCACTGCCCCACACCGGCCAGGGCCAATTACTCTTCTTTTTTAAGGTTATGTAAGTCATTCATTTTCCTTAATATACATTTTAGTGTAGTTTTACTCTTTCTTAAACTTGAATTTTGTTTGCACTTATAGATTTAAAGACAAGTGCTGAACAGAATAAATAAGAAAGAAAGGAAGGAAAAAATAAGAAAACAGCCCTGGCCGGTGTGTCTCAGCTGGTTGAACATCATCCTGTGCACCTAGGGGTCACCAGTTTGATCAGAGCACATAGCCAGATTGTGGGTGCAATCCTTGGGAGGGAAGTGTACTGGAGGCAACTGATGGATATTTCTCTCTCTCCCCCTCTCTCTAAAATCAATAAAAACATATATTAAAAAAGAAAAAACAGCTGAAACCGGTTTTGCTCAGTGGGAGAGCGTCGGTCTGTGGACTGAGAGGTCCCAGGTTTGATTCCGGTCAAGGGCATGTACTTTGGTTGCGGGCATATCCCCAGTAGGGGGTGTGCAAGAGGTAGCTGATCGATGGCTCTCTCTCATCGATGTTTCTAAATCTCTATCTCTCTCCCTTCCTCTCTGTAGAAAATCAATAAAATATATTTTTTAAAAAAAGAAAAAACAAACAAAATAATGTAATAATGACATTTCAGAGAAAAAAGCAGATTACTGAGAAAAGAATAAGAATCAGATTGCTGCCGAGACTGGTTTGGCTCAGTGGATAGAGCGTCGGCTTGTGGACTGAAAGGTCCCAGGTTCAATTCTGGTTGGGGGCATGTGCCTTGCTTTCGGGCACAACTCCAGTAGGGGGCGTGCAGGAGGCGGCTGATCGATGTCTCTCTCTCATCTATGTTTCTGACTTTCTGTCTCTCTCCCTTCCTCTCTGTAAAAAATCAATAAAATATATTAAAAAAAAAAAAAGAATCAGAATGCCATCTGACTTCCATTAGCAACATCAGACGCGATAAGTAGAACATATGGAAAAAGCAGAGCATCAGTGTGTGTTCTTGTTTCAGAGAACTTCAGGATGTATTTAAACTCAAGCTTGGTGCCTCAGGGAGACCAGAAAACTGAACTGTTCTCCTTACCTCATTTTACAAGTTATCCATACAGTTGGGCCTTTACTAAGTGTCCACATGTGTCACATTTGGGGATTCAACCAACCTAACCAATCACAGATTGAAAATATTTTGGGGGGAGGGAAGTTACATTGTTGCTGACATGTACTATGCAGTTAGGCCTACTACCATGGTTAGAATGGGTACATCTGCACCGAACATATACAAGACTATTTTTCTTGTCATTATTCCCTAGACAATACCAAGGGATGGCCCTACATTGGAGGGAAAATCAGAGGAAATGCATAAATAAGTGAGACCATTTATAATTTAAGTGAGTAATAATAGGCATATGTTATAAACTAATATTTCTTTTTTAGAAATATATTGATTTTTTTATAGAGAGGAAGGGAGAGCGATAGTTAGAAACATCGATGAGAGAGAAACATCGACCAGCTGCCTCCTGCACACCGCCTATTGGGGATGTGCCCACAATCAAGGTACATATCCTTGACTGAAAATAAACCTGGGACTCTTCAGTCTGCAGGCCGACGCTCTATCCACTGAGCCAAACCAGTTAGGGCCTAATATTTCTTTTTAAAATTTAAATTAAATTATTATTTTTTCCATCACCATTTATCCCTTCTATGCTCTCTTGGACCAATATTTCTTACTTTTGATGTTTTGATTTTATTCAATTCTTCAAAACATGATTTATAAGCTTTGTTGTTAACAATGGGATAAAGGCATTTTATTTCACATGTTGAAAAAAAAAAGATTTTACATAAAATATTTTGATATCTCAAGGATATACTATCTCTGCCAAGAAGCAGAGTAAGGAGTGCTATAACTTACGGTATCAATAGAACATGTCAAATTTAACTTGAGAGTTTTTACTCTGCTTGATCAAGACTCCTTCTTTAGCTGGCTGAGTTGTAAATATTTATTCTATATCTTTGCATTTCTTATCAGTACTGAGGATGGCAAACCATGTTATAAATCCTGTATAATCAAAGTATTTTTAGGTGCACAGATTGCTTCCTTCAACAAGAGACATATTTTTTGTGTCACATCTCTCTTATTTAAGACAGGATTATGCTTTCCAGTGTTACAAACACTTTCTTCAAAGTGCTGAAAGAAAACTTACATGTGACAACTAAGGAATTCTATTCCAGCTAAAGTTCTACTCAAATTTTGGGAGAAAATATAAATAATTAGAGGCACACAGAAGCCTAGCAAATTTGCCACCCATAAAGACTCTCTCTGAAATGACTACTTTTTAGTTATTTTAGTTAGATTTTTCCGGGGACAGAAGTCCAGGGTCTGTTTTATCCAGAAGTGAAACATCTGCCTGGCCCTTAGGAACGCCCCAACAACCTTGGTGCATGCGGAGGATGCACCGATGCAGTAGGTAGGTCAGTTTTCAGTTGGTTTCTTTGGTAGAACAGTGCTCTACAAGAAGAGAAATGAGAGCAAATTAGGTACAAGAAGAAATAGTGAGTAAATAAATCAGTGCAAATGACTAAGTATTAATTGGATTAACATTTAGAGAGAGTGGATGAGAGGGAGGGGGGCTACAGAGAGAGAGAGAGAGAAAGAGAGAGACAGAGAGACAGAGAGACAGAGAGACAGAGAGAGAACGCATTGAAGTGAAACACATCCTTTGGTTGCCTTCCGCAGGACCCCGGACAGGGGCTGACCTTGAATCTACAACTGGGGTAGCTGCCCTTCAGGCGGGAATCCAGCGCGCATCCTTCAGTGCGCAGGGCCGGGAGGGGGTGTGTTTGGAGAGGGGGGGGGGGCGGGGATGGCTCTACCCACTGAGCACCCCAGCCAGGGCCGGTTTCCCTTTTTTGGGCTGGGGAGTTTGGGCAGCTGGTTGCTTCGGTGTGATTCCCGGGAGGAGTTTATTCGGTGCACGGGGCACAGATGACATTTCACTCTCCTCCGGCACTGGTGCATTTAATCACAGGCTGGCTGGCAGTCTTTAGGATTCTAGCCCGCAAAGTGTGTGTGTGTGTGTGTGTGTGTGTGTGTGTGTGTGCGCGCGCGCGTGCGTCTCCCACAAGTGTCGTTAGACCCTTGGACGAATTTGAATGTTGCTGTTCTTTGTGAGCCACAAGTGAGCACTTCAGTAGGTTGTTTATGGCCCCGAGCAAATGATTAAACCTAAAAGCTGCAAAGAAAAGAGGACAGAGCTTTCCAGGAATACCAAGCCCGGTGCTCAAATACCCCTCCCTTTCAAGGGCGATCGAGGGGAATGCGGGCTGAGACCCCTTTCGGGGTGGCTGGGGACGAACTGGCCCTGCGTTCCCTATTTCAAGGCGCGTCCTCTTTTATTCGCGGGCCGGCCGCTAGGCGGTGTCGGGGAGCTATCGCCCACCGGCGAGCGGCCCCGCTCTCACCCTCACCCTTCTCACCCCACTCGCCCGGCGTAGAGACTACAACTCCCGTGGTGCTCCGGGAGG
>PVJN01065236.1:0-10307 GCA_004026805.1 Lasiurus borealis | reverse complement strand
GGTAGATGCCAATCAAACCAACTAGCGCTCGGATACGCCCCCCCGCGGGGCGCTCCGCCCCTCCCGTCGCCCTTCCCCGCCAGCGCGCGGAGACTGCAAGCTCCGGCGCAAAATCCTGCGGGGAAAGGGGGTGGGGCGAAGGCTGAGGAGGCAGCGCGCCCGCCGGCAGCCTCCTTGTGAGTCCCCAGGTCTCTCGCGGCGGCGGCGGCGGCGGCGGCGGCGGCGGCGGTGCTCGCCTCGGGGTGTCCCAGCACCCCAGCTGCCTCCTAGCGGCGTGGCGCCCGCTCCTAAGGTGAGATCGGGCATCACCCTCGCGGTAGGGCAGGCGCCGTGCGTGAGTCGTTGGGCGCTGACAGAATCCCGAGGATGGAGCCGAGCTGGCGAGGCGGCGAGCAGCGGGCGGGATGGAGGTGGGGACTCCCGAGCCCGCGCTCTGCGCCCTCGGCCGCCGGTGACTTCCCCAGCGGCCGCGCCGGCAAGCACCTGCGCGCCGGGGTCAGCCGCGGCCTCGTGCCATCCTTCGGCGAGAGGTGCAGGCTCCGCCGCTCTCCCCCCTGAGCCATCGCCGCCTTTGATCCTCGGCGGGGTCGGAGCGCCGCGCCGCCTCCCCTCCCTCCCTCCCTCGCGCGGCCTTTCTCCTTTGATTCCTTCCTCCCCTTTTGCGCGGTGCCCGGGCTGCTGCGTCGGGTCCTGGAGGGCGTGCGGGGGCACCGGGGGGCGGCCGAGGCCACAGCCGGCGGCCGGGGAGCGGGCTGGGGACCGCGGAGGGGGCGAGTGTGCGCGCGCCGGGCGCGGGCCGCAGGGAGGGTCGCTCGCTGCCCTGCACCCGCGGCGCGGGCAACAGTTTGGTTGGTGTTCGGGTCCCCGCACTCGCTGCAAAGCGGCGCCCGAGTCCCTCGCCCTGGCCTCCGGGGGTGTCGCCTGTCAGAGAGCGAACGGTCCGGCGGCGGTTCCATCGGCGTCCTCATCCCTCCTCTCTCCGCCGCCTGCCCGCCCGCCTGCCCGCCTGCCCGCCGTGGATGGACAGCCAGTGCTCCGCTATTGTCCGGTCAGCTCCGTGGCTTCTCCAGCTCAGAACCTCCTCTATAATTTTGGGGTTCCTTCTGCTGCTACTGACCTATCACCCATTTTTATTTTTTAGCCTGGCAAGCCGAAAAAAAAAAAAAAAAAAAGGAACTGCTTTATATCAACATATACTGAGTAGGGAAGTGCAGAATGTGGAACAGTTTTTTTATTAATTTAAGTGCCTACGTAGCAAGTGGTAATTATTTTTTTAAAATTCGTGGTGAATGTATTAAATATTTTGTAATTTAGGCTTGATCCTTTGGTTAACGGCATATCCTGCTTACTTTGAATTTTTTTTGGGGGGCGGGGTGGGAGGAATTACTTGTGATCCTTTGATTTTGTAGTTTTTGCTTAGCCTTAGCCCACTTAGACATCTTAAGATTTCTTCTCCCCAGCTCCCCGATGCTTTTTAACTATATAGCATTAGTATGTACTCTTGCTTTTAGGGATTATGTTGTTTTTTTAAAAAAATTTGTTTTCTCTCCCAAACTATAATTTTGCTCATGACATATTTTTAAGTTGGAAGGGAGAATTCTGAGAATTTGGAAACTATGTACGTTTAGCCTAGGGAGCCTTAAAATAGCATAACCACTTGAAACGACTAACTTTTTGGAGAGAGGGTTGCTAAGAGAAGGACATGGGTATCCACTGTTAGTTGTAGTGGCTCAGCGTCTAGGTTCTGAAGGAATGTGAGTTTTGGGGAGAATGAGCCGTGCCTGAGACCAGACACAGGCTGCTCACAGGAAAATTTCTTGCTGGGGAAATAGCCCGCCTCCCAAACAGGTTAGTTGTCAGCATGCATCAGGTAGTATTAAGATAGGTGTTAGTAAGTTAGGAAGTCTCTGTTTTCTCATTTTTTACCACTTTCGGCTAGGGCATAAAAATGTGGTAAGCAAATTAACTATAGTGTGCCATGGCAGCACTCCTGCATAGGCAAAAGTCTCCAAGAGCGAACTTGAGTCCAAACTGACACTGGACAGAGTCCTAAAAATCAAGTAGATATGGCAAGCCAGTGGTCGGCAAACTGCGGCTCCTGAGCCACACGTGGTTTGTAGCTCTGTTGACTAATGAGTTTGCCGACCACTGGCCTAAGCAATTTTAAAACCATGAACCTTTTTGGCTAATCCATTTCATGCAAAATTGCAAAGAAGTCGTGATAAAAAAAAAAAACTTTACTAGACTGAGGCTAATAAAATTCAGGGATAGAGTCACCTTCCCTGTCTTTGAGGAATTTTGTTAAGTGGGAGAGAGAGATATTTGAACAAATGTTGATATATCCTGTAAGAAAGTGCTGTAAAGCCTGGTTTTGTGGAAAGAGAATGCAGTTAAAGTTGAGACAGATCAGCATTTGAATTCCTATTTGGCTTTGTGACCCTAAACATGATACCAAACCTTTTTTTAGCTTCAGTTTCCTTATCTGTTAAGTGGAGGTGGTAATACTTCAAAGGGGAGTATTGAGCATTAAACGAAATATATAAAGCACTGGCACATTAGTAAGCCCTTAATAAAGAAGAATGAACAAATAATTTTAAGAGACAGAGTAGAAGAGGAGGTGTTTGGGTTTAGCAGGGAGCTATCACTGGAGCCTTAAAGGGTGCATGGTAGTTTCCACTGGTAGAGAAGGAGGGCATTTTATACAGAACTGAATAGGAATATGGATAGTTGAAGGAATGACAACTAATTGTGGCTTTCTATAAAAACTATTTGTGGCCCTGGCTGGATGACCCAGTTGGTCCAGTACACCAAAAAGTTGTGGGTTTGATCCTAAGGGTCAGGGCATGTATGAGAGGCAATCAATAGGTGTTTCTCATGTCCATGTTTTTGTTTCTCTCAAATTTTTATTTTTTTAATATTTTAAAATGGATTTTTAGGGAGAAACATCCATTGGCTGCCTCCTGCACACGCCCTACCAGGGATCCAATCTGAAACCTGGGCATGTGCCCTGACTCAAAATCAAACCAGCAATTTTTCTGTGCATGGATATCGCCCAACCAAACCACACTAGCCAGGGCAAATTTTTATTTTATTTTATTTGCACCCAAGGATATGCTTTTTCATTGAATTTCTTTAGAGAGAGGGGAAAGGAGAGAGAAGCATCAATCAGTTGCCTCCTATATATGCCCCGACTGGAGATCAAACCTATAACCTAGGTATGTGCCCTGATCAGGAATTGAACCCACAACCTTTTCGTGTATTCCAACCAACTGAGCCACCTGGTCAGTTGGATATTCAGTTTTCCCAGCACCACTAGTTGATGAGACTGTCCTTTCCCAATTGAATAATTTTGGCATTCTTCCCTCTCTCTTAAATCAATAAAACTCTATCTTCAGGTGAGGAATTAAAAAAAAACACAAAAGTATTTGTAAAGGCCTAATTTAAATCATAACTGTATATAAATGTGGCTGGGAAAGTGATTACTACCCAATCTTGCTGATTGGAATCGCATACATAGATACTAAGATTATAAGAAAACCTCAACAGATTGTGTTATATTTTTATTTAATATTTACCTAAAATATTTCTTTTCCCCAGTGTCAATTAAAACGTCCATTTCCTTTTTTTCTTAATTTATTGATTTGAGAGAAAGAGGGAGATCAACCTGTTCCACTTATTTATGCATTCATTGGTTGATTCTTGTATGTGTCATAACTCGGGCTCAAACCCACAACTTTGGTGTATCAGGATGATGCTCTAACCAGCTGAGCTATCTGGGCAAGGAAAACTTCATTTTCAAGTCTGTCCATCTAAGCAACTATTTCATTATCTTATTGTAATATTTCATTCTAAGCTGTTAAAGAAGACTAATACTGCTGGAGGCATTTGCACTTAATATGTGGAATATATTTTGGGATTATTTAAAATACAAGAAGAATCTTAAAATGACTGTTGTCTTCCTTTAACCTCTTTACGTAGGCTGTAGCCACATAGAATCAATGTTGCAAAGTACTCTTTGCATGTATGTTGACTATCTTTTCCAAATCCAAAGTTGAGATATGAAAGTAGGACAGAATATTTTAAATTGGGACTGTCCTTGAAAATGCAAGAAAAAGTCCCATGCTTCAGGATAGCACAGAACATAAGTACATTACATTCAATTTATAAATGTGATTCACTTGATGACCAGAATCAAGACTTAAGTTGAAAATGTTAAATAACATTTAGGAAAGCTGCATTTTTAGTCCAACTTGTTAGTCTCATACAAATTGCTAAGATGACACAAAATATATAGGTGAGTTTTCAGATAAGAAAAACCAACTGCTTCCTAGAACAGGTAGTTTTAAGAGCACTAGGAAAGAAAATATACTGGACCTTATTTTGAATAGTGAACAGGAACTGGGACAGGAAATGGCTGTGGCTGAACCACTACCTGATAATAATCATAACATGATTAATTTTGACATTTAATGAGAGGAAGTAAAAGAGGGAAAAGTGCACTATATGCAGCTTTCTAGTTTCAGAAACAGTAGGAGAAAGAATCCGTTAAAAGTATATCTACAGCCCTAGCTGGTTTGGCTCAGTGGATAGAGCGTTGTCCTGCAGGCTGAAGGGTCCCGGATTCAATTCTGGTCAAGGGCACATGCCCAGGTGGCAGGCTCAATCCTCAGTGGGGGGCATGCAGGAGGCAGCCGATCAGTGATTCTCTCTCATCATTGATGTTTCTGTCTCTCTGAAATCAAAGGTGGGTACTGCCCCAGTACTTACATCTATATACACATATATAAAAAGTATATCTACAAAAATGTTGAATTATATATGTGTATATGTATGTATACACACACACACACACATATACACACATACACACATATTTAAAAAGTATATCTACAAAAATGTTGAAGATCCTGGTTCATGGCCATTGCTTAACTATTGAGCTACATTGCCTGGACAGTCTTTAATCCATTTTGAGTTATTTGTATTGATATAAAAGAGAAGGATGCACCTTTATTCTTTTGCATGTGGATATCCAGTTTTTCCAGCACCACTAGTTGATGAGACTGCCCTTTCCCAATTGAGTGGTTTTGGCATTCTTGTCAAAGATCACTTGACCATATGTGTAAGGGTTTATTTCTGGTCTCTAGTTTATTTTATCAGTGTATTTGCCTTTATGCCAGTACTACACTATTGTGATTACTATAGCTTTATAATATGTTTTGAAGTCAGAAAATGTGAGTCCTCCAACTTCATTCTTTTTCAAAATAATTTTGGCTATTTGGGGTCCCTTGAGATTTCATATAAGTTTTAGGATAGGTTTTTTTTATTATTATTATTTCTGCAAAAACAAAAAACAAAAAAATGCCATTGGAATTTTAATGGGAATTGCATTGAATCTCTTTAGTTATATGGACCTTAAATAATATTAATGTAGTAATATAATATAAAAATTGTGAATATAAGCTTTCTTTTCATTTATTTTGTCTCTTAAATTTCTTTCAGCAATGTTTTGTATGTAACAGGTGTTTTTATGTCCTTGCTTACTAATCCTAACACCTTTGTCATTGCTGAGTTCACTTCAAGTAACTAATATTTCTCCTTATGAATCATATTTTCCTGTTTGTTTATGTTGTTTTTTTGCATGCCTACTGATTTTTGTTTGGATACCAGACATTGTGAATTTTGTTGTTTAGAGCTGGCTTTTTGTATTCGTTTAAATGTTTGAGCTTTGTTCTGGGACATAGTTGAGCTACTTAGAAAAATTTAACCCTCCCCTGTTTGCTTTTTAAGTTTTGTTAGGTAGGACCTAAAAAATCAGTATAAGATTAATTTGGCTTTACTACTGGGGCAGTACTACTCAGAATATTTTCTTTCTTTCTTTTTTTATTTAATATATTTTACTGATTTTTTACAGAGAGGAAGGGAGAGGGATAGACAGTAGAAACATCTATGAGAGAGAAACATCAATCAGCTGCCTCCTACACACTTTCTACTGGGGATGTGCCTGCAAACAAGGTATCAAACCTGGGACTTTTCAGTCCACCAGCCAACGCTCTAACTACTGAGCCAGACCAGTTAGGGTCACTCAGAATATTTTAGCTACTGCCCATTTTATAGGATTTCTCTACTCTGTCTGTGAACTCTTACCATTTCTCTGTGAACTTTGGTTAATTTTCCTACCTGTTTTTTTCTAGTGGCTCTATCACTGGCTCAGTGGGTTTTACTACATACACATGCTAATGAAGAATTAGCGGTTCCTTTGCAGAGCTCCAGACTCTCTTTATGCTACTTTCTCTTCTCTGGTATTTTGCCCTAGGAACTTTGGCTGCCTTAGTTTCCCTGAACAGTCAAATTTGTCTTTTCAGCTTGGGTTTCTAAAGCAGACTCTGGTTTTCCCCTCCTAGCATTGTGTCATGGAAACTGTACATGCAGTACTTTTGGGAAGTCACAGGGCACACTTTTTTTTGTTTGTTTCCTCTTTCAGAGATTACTGCTTTTCATTGCCTGTTGCCAGATGTTTTAAAACATTTCACAGATTTTGTCCATTATTATTATTTTTAAAAATATATTTTATTGATTTTTCACAGAGAGGAAGGGAGAGGGATAGTGAGTTAGAAACACCGATGAGAGAGAAACATCGATCAGCTGCCTCCTGCACACCCCTTACTGGGGACGTACACGCAACCAAGGTATATGGCCTTGACCGGAATTGAACTCAAGACCTTTCAGTCTGCAGGCCAACACTCTATCCACTGAGCCAAAACAGTCAGGGCCATTATTTTAGCTTTTAAGGTGGCAGGATTAAAGGGGTCTCTGATACTTTATTATGGCTAGAAGTGGAAGATCTTGTATATTAAGTTTTAAAATGATAATTTAAATAGAAAACACATAAAGTAGTATTTTAGTGTATTTTTAAATACCAAGCTTAAAAAACCTTTTAAAAATGCTTTTAATGATTTCAGAAAGGAAGGGAGAGGAAGAGAGAAAGAGAACCATCAATGATGAGAGAAAATCACTGATTGGCTGCCTCCTGGGGATTGAACCTGTAACCGGGTATGTGCCCTCACTAGGAATCAAACTGTGACCTCCTGGTTCATAGGTAGATATTCAACCCCTGAGCCACACCAGCTGGGCAAATACCAAGCTTTTAGAATGTATACCTTTGGTCCTAGTCAGTTTTGCTCAGTGGATAGAGCATCGGCCTGTGAACTAAAGGGTCCCAGGTTGGATTCTGGTCAAGGTCACATCCCCCTGGTTGCAGGCTTGATCCCCAGTAGGGCGTATGCAGGAGGCAGCTGATCAATGATTCTCATTGATGTTTCTATCTCTCTGTCCCTCTCCCTTCCTCTCTGAAATGAATAAAAAAAATTTTTTTTTTAAAAAGAATGTATACCTTTGCATAGCCATAATCAAAATATTCTATATAGTTTGATTGGATGAATGTGATTGTTTTTCTTCCTGGACATTCCTCTTTCCCTTGAAACAAATGTAGGAATGTATGAGGAGTTAAAGGTAAGCAACTAATTGCATTTGCTTTTTTTTTTTTTTTTTATTTCAGAGAGAAAGGGAGGAGAGAGAGATAGAAATATCAGTGATGAGAGAGAATCATTGATTGGCTGCCTCCTGGATACCTCCCACTGGGGATCGAGCCAGCAAGCCAGGCATGTGCTCTTGACCGGAATCAAACCTGCTATCCTTTAGTTTGCAGGCCAATGCTTTATCCATTGAGCCAAACTGGCCAGGGCGCATTTTCTTCTTTTATAAACAAACTAGAGGCCCGGTGCACAAAATTCTTGCACTTGGCGGGGGTGGGGTCCCTTAGCTCAGCCTGCACCTTTTCACAGTCTGGCAGCCCTCAGGGGATGTC
This sequence comes from Lasiurus borealis, assembly GCA_004026805.1. NCBI lineage: Eukaryota > Metazoa > Chordata > Mammalia > Chiroptera > Vespertilionidae > Lasiurus > Lasiurus borealis. The sequence continues at coordinate 2,443 of PVJN01065236.1, read as the reverse complement.
CATTAGTCAGACATCCTTAGCGCTGCTATGGAGGTGGGAGAGGCTCCATCACTGCGCTCACCAGACGTGAACCTGCTTTCTAGCTGAGGGGCACTCTCCCTGTGGGAGCACACTGACTACCAGGGGGCAGCTCCTGTGTTGAACATCTGCTCCCTGGTGATCAATGCACGTCTTAGTGACCAGTCATTTTACTGTTTGGTCGATTTGCATATTAGCCTTTTATTTTCTAGGACTAGAGGCCCGGTGCACAAAAATTCATGAACTGGGGAGGGGTCCCTCAGACCAGCCTGTATCTTCTTGCAGTCCGGAAGCCCTGAGGAGGTATCCAACTGATGGATTAGGCCTGCAAGGAATGAGCCTAAGCTAAAATCTGGTTTCCCTCTGTGGGAGGTAACCCTGGCAGTCTGATCTGGGGACTGCGAGGGGCCAGCCCCGCACAAATCACCCTAGCACTAGTTGCCAACCACCCCTCCATCACTATCTCCTCCCTCTGCTCACTGGCATGCGCCTTGGCTGGCCTGGTACCACCTGCTCGTTCTGCCCTTTGGTCGATTTGTATATTACGCTTTTAATATATAGAACTTTTCATCAACAGAAATAGTGAGTTTGAAAAACATGACTAGGTTATTAAGATGGATTCTAGGATTCATAACTTAAATAGGATTCATAACTTAAGTAGGATTCATAAATTGATGAGAAGTATTTATTTCTCTAAGAGTGTTGTAATTCATTTATCATCATGAGAAAATATTGCAACACAAACTAAAAATACTGCTGTGATCCATTTAGGATGTGTCTTGGTGTAGTCCTCTTTGGATTCCTTTTGTTTGGGGTTCTGTGCACTTCCTGGACTTGTAAGTCTATTTCTTTCGCTAAGTGGGGGAAATTTTCGTCATTATTTCTTCAAATAGGTTTTCGGTACCTTGCTCTCTCCTGGCACCCCCATAATTTGGATGTTGGTACACTTGAAGTTGTCCCAGAGGCTCCTTACACTATCTTCATATTTTTGGATTCTTTTTCTTTTTGCTTTTCCAGCTGGGTGTTTTTTCTTCTTCGTATTTCAAATCTTTATCTTGATTCTTGCAATCCTGTAGTCTGTTGTTGAATTTCTCGATATTATTTTTCATTTCAGTCAGTATATGCTTAATTTCTAGTTGGTCCTTTTTCATATCCTCAAGGTTCTCACTAAATTTATTGGCCTTTTCTAGAAAATTCTTGAAAAACCTTATTACCGTGGTTTTGAACTCTGTATCCAGCCGTTTGCTTTCCTCCATTCCTTTCATTTGTGACTTGTTTCTTAGTTTTCGCATTTTGGCTGCTTCCCTGAGTTGGTAGAGTGGTTTTGTGTGCTAGGTGTCCTATAGGGCCCAGTGGCTCAGCCTCCCAGTTACCTGAGTTAGACACTCTTGGTGCATCCTTTTGTGGACTGTGTGAACAGTCTTGTTGTAGTTAAGCCTTGGTTGTTGTTGGTATTACTGGGAGGAATTGACCTCCAAGCCAATTGGCTATGAAGATCAGCTGTGTCTATAATGGGAGAACTTCTCTGCTGGAGACACCCTTATGAGACAAGATTTGTTTCAGTGGGGCTTCAGTGCTCACTCAGTCTGCCCCCTGATTGTCTCACTTATGGATCTGAGGAGTTATAATCTGGGTAGTCCCACTCTGACTCCTGGGTACACTGGCTCTCGGATCTCCAAGGAGTTGCTAATTTAGTCTCTTCCTGAGGCCACCCAGCAGGAGCTACAGAGAGATCTGCAGATTCCTCTTTGTTTGGGTTTTTGGGGGTGCCAGATGAGGCCCAACCGTGAAGCAATGCAAGCTTTTGCGAGGCCTTGGGCCTTCTTTTGGATGTTCTGGGTCTCACTGACTCAGCTGCAGTTTGTTAGGTAAGTTTAGAATTCAAAGGCCCAAGACATTCATATGCAAAAGCCTCCGCACTCAGTTTGGATGGAGTGGAGTCTCAGGGTAGAGCAAACAGCAATGGCTTCGTAGGGCAGGATCTCAGGACGGAGCAAACAGCAATGGCTTCCCATTAGCTCTGCCTGAAGAGGCCCCTGGGTCTCAGTGTCCCATGGTAATCGCTGCAAGCACCTCTGAGAGAGAGCAACCTTTGAGTTTCACCCACTACCAGACAGTCCATTTTCTCCCCGTGTGAGTCTGGGTCCCAGAGTCTTGCCCGGAACTGGAGTTCAGAGCAGTCAGGAGCTTGTGTCTCCCTCCCGATTGAGAAAGCCAGCCACATATTCAATTGCCAGCCCTCTCTGCATACACGCACCTCTGCCTTCCGCAGCTCCTGTGAGTCTTAGTGTGCTTTTCTCTTTCCTTCTAGTTGTAGAATTTCCACTTAGCCAGCCTTCCTGTGGTTCTGGATGATGTCCGTTTTGTCTTTTAGTTGTAGTTTTGAAATTGTTGTGCAAGGCAGCAGTTTAGGTGTTTACCTATG
>PVJN01065235.1:0-10307 GCA_004026805.1 Lasiurus borealis | reverse complement strand
ATGTCAAAGATGTTGACTGTCACTACTTTTTAACTTTGTTTTGATGGAATTAGCCAATTAGATAAGAAAATTGTAAGCAGAAGACAAAATTAACCAGTAGTTATAGATATTATGACTGACCCAGAAAACCCAACTATAACTGTTAAAAATAATAAGATAGCCGAAACCGGTTTGGCTCAGTGGATAGAGCATCAGCCTGTGGACTGAAGGGTTCCAGGTTCGATTCTGGTCAAGGGCATGTACCTTGGTTGCGGGCACATCTCCAGTGTGGGGCATGCAAGAGGCAGCTGATTGATGTCTCTCTCTCATCGATGTTTCTAAGTCTCTATCCCTCTCCCTTCCTCTCTGTAAAAATTCAATAAAATATATTAAAAAATCATTATTATAAGATAATTTAATAATGTGGGTGAATACAAGTTGATATAAGAATATCTTTCAAAAGTCACTATCTTTTCAATATATAAATAAAAACTGGTTAGATAATAAAACAGAATATCCTATTTATGACAGCAAAAATGACAAAAACAAAAGTATTAAATACCTAGGAATACACTTAAGAAATGTGGAAGATTGACAAGAAAAAAATTTGAAGTCTACTAGAGACATTAAGGTTTTTAAGTAGGTAGAACTACAACCAGTTCATGGCTAGTCAGTCTCAATGTAACATATGTCAAACCCCATAAATTTATAATATTATTGTAATACTAACAAAACTTCCATTGAGATTTTTTTCCTAGTCAGTTTGGATCTAGTTTACATGGAAAAAATGTACAAAAATATTCAGGAAAATCTAAAAAAAGAATAAGTAATAATGCCTTATAGACATTTAACCAAAATATAAAGCAATATTAAAACAATTTGATACTAGCACATAGACAGGAGACATAAAGAGAGAAAGTCTAGGAATAATCCCAAATGTATACAGAAGTCTGCCTCCTGTTGCAGGCAGCGTACTAAATCAATGTATAAATGATGGATTACTCAGCAAATGTGACCAAGACAAGTAGTCCTCTGGGGGAAAAATCAGGTGGCAGTCTTACCTCATTCCTTACTCCAAAAGAAATTCCAGATGGATTGAATATTTAAACATTTAAGAAATTAAATTATATAAGAAATATGAGGGGTGGGGGTGGGCTAGAAGGGGTCAAAAGGGGGGGAGGGAGAGCATATGTAATACTTTCAACTATGAAGATTAAAAATAGAAATTGGAGAGAATTCTAGAACTATAAATTTTATACTAGGGAAGGTCTTTCTGAGCACAAAAACTCAGCAAATCATAAAAAGGAAAGATAGTTAGTTATATTTGACTTTTAAAATTTTTATTCAATCCTGCATGGTGAAAAATACAGAAACAAAGTGGAAAAAAAACAAAACACTAAAAAAAAAAAATAATCCTACAAACTCTGAAGAAAAGTACAGCCAATATAAACAGCCCACAGGCTAATGTTCTTAATATATTCAAAATTCTTACAAACTAATAAGAAAATAGCCACCCAGCTGGGTGTGGCTCAGCAGCTGAGCATCGACCCAGAGGTCACCAGTTTGATTCCCAGTCAGAGCACATTCCCAGGCTGCAAGCTCAATTTTCAGTAGGGGGTGTGCAGAAGGCAGCCAATCAATGATTCTCTCTCATCACTGATGTTTCTCTCTCTCTACATATGTTGAGAGTTGTTAAGCATAAAAAATAACCAATTTACTATAAATATAAATTATTATCATCAGAGAAAGTGTTATTTTTTCTTTCCTTTGAATTATTGACCCAGATTTTTAAATGGCTTATTGGATATAGTAAAACTGTATTAAAGATCCCTTGGTGAGAATGGGGAAATATATTCAAACTATTAGTAGCAATAGAAATTATTCCAACTTTTATAAGTTGACTTTTTTGGCACTATAGTCTAAAGCTTAAATGTTAATACCCTTGTTGTAGCAATTACACCTTTTATTCAACACATGGAAAATGAAGTGACTGTGCAGGGTACAGGGTTTCTTTGGGGTGATGAAAACATTCTAAAACTGGTCTTATGCTTGCTCAATTGTGCCTATATTAACACCATTGTATATCACTTTAAATAGGTGAGTGGTAAGATATGGGAAATATATCTCAATAAAGCTGCTGAAATATAAGAAAGCCGGGCTGTGGAGACAGGATGTCTGCCACTTTAGTAGCAGCCTTCACTTCCTAGCTTGTGGCCCTGAGCAAGACACGTCAGTGTCTGTTTTCTCTTCTGAAAAATGGGCTGGTGTAACAGTAACCTATCTCATCAGGACTGCTAAAGAACAAATCAACATAATACATATGCTAGGAAGGGCTAGGTGTAGGAGGAGAGGAGCAATGGAGAGGGGGGGCCATCTGTAATATTTTTTTTAATATATTTTATTGATTTTTTACAGAGAAGAAGGGATAGGGATAAAGAGTTAGAAACAGCAATGAGAGAGAGACATCGATCAGCTGCCTCCTGCACGCCCTCTACTGGGGATGTGCCCGCAACCAAGGTACATGACCTTGACCGGAATCGAACCCAGGATCTTTCAGTCCACAGACTGGCACTCTATCCACTGAGCCAAACTGGTTTCGGCATGTAATATTTTCAATAATAAAGGTAAGTTTAAAAAACAAATAAAGGTATATGCCCCAGCCAGTGTGCTCAGTGGTTAGTGTGTCCATCAAAGAACCCAAGGGTCAAGGGCAAGTCCCTAGGTTGCCTGTTCCCACTCTGGTTGGGGTGTGTATGGGAGGCAACCACTTGATGTGGCTCTCACATCAATGTTCTCTCTCTCTCCTTTCTCCCTTCCTCTCTCTCAAAAATCAACGGAAAAACTATCCTCAAATGAGGATTAACAACAACAACACACAGAATACAAGAATTTAGAGGAGGATAAGGGAACAAGTCGTGTCATGTGAATAAAACCTGAAAGAACCAGGGATGCTAAGGTTAGACATGACAAACTCAGAGTCTCCTGCTCAGAGGCACAAAGGACTCGAAGGCAGTGGGGAAGCAATGAGGTGGCTACGGAGCCAGGCAGTGGGTGAGCTGAACAGGATGGCTTTATAGTCGCAAAGACTCAAGTTTTCTGAAACGCTTGGAAATTTTCCTAAGAAATTGCTACAGGAAAAACAGAAGTTCTAAAACAATCCACATTTAGAGAGTTGTTATTCATATTATCCTAATAACACACCTCTCCTAAATCAATACAAGGAAAAGTTATTTATTTCTTACATTCATTCAACCTTTTATCTAACTAACATCTACTGAGTCAAACTATGCACATTTTGTATTACTTCCATTTTTTAAACTTAATTTTAGATGCTTTGTACATTTGTTATTGTTATTAAACATTTTTCAAAATACCTTTTTGTTCATTTTCAGGACATAGATATTTTTACAATTTGGGATTATCGTAAAAGCATTTATGTGGGAACCTCTTTCACATCCCGTGTGGTTCAGGATTCCAATTCAGGTTTCGGGTTCTGGAGGAGGCCGCACACAAATGAAAAGAGAGACTAGAAAAGCATTAAGTTGGCGATATTGGGGGGCCAGGCAGGAGCCTTCCTCCAGTGGAAAGACTACTCCCTTCCTTTGGCCTTGCCATCCCTTTTATTCAGGTTTGGGATTCACCCTTTGCCCTGAAGCAGGCAATTCCAGTAACAAGTAGATTACCTTATCAATAAGGATTTACATGATTATTTGATGGGGAAGTTCACTGTCTCCATTAGATAGGGGGTGGCTGGCTTTGACCTTTCAGAGCTTCAAGGTTGACCAGCCTTCCAGGTTCCTTGTCCACACTTTCTATTAGTGAGACAATTACTGGTTTCCGGCACATGTAAGACGTTTTGTGTGTTTGGTAGGGCATATTGCTGTTCACTCCTTTAATTCCTTTGATGCCCAATCTGTGGCTGAGAAAAATCACCTCTACTATAACCTCCCATAGTGGAAAGTCTTTAACACTTTTGGGGAGAAAATGACCCTGGCCAGTGGTGTCGTTCAGTGGTTCGATTCCCAGTCACGGGCACATAACTGGGTGGCAGGTTTGATACCCACCCACTAGGGGCTGGTGCAGGAGACAACCAATTGATGTCTCTCTCACATTGATGTTCCTCTCTCTCCCCCCCCCCCTCTCTTCCTCTCCCCTTCCCTCCTCCCTCCCTCCTTCCATCTTTCCCACTCTATCTTTATCCTTGTGTGAGGAATAACAAAACAAACAAAAATGACAAGTAGGGAATGACTTTCAAAAATTAAAAATTTGATAGGGGGAAAAATCACATTATTCTTTTTTATAATATGTTTTTATTGATTTCAGAGAGGAAGGGAGAGGGAGAGATAGAAACATCAATGATGAGACAGAATCATTGATTGGCTGCCTCCTGCATGCCCCCTATTGGAGATCAAGCCCACAACTGGACATGTGCTCTTGACTGGAATCGATTCTGGGACCTTCAGTCCGTAGGCTAATGCTTTATCCACTGAGCCAAACTGGCTTGGGCTGAATTATTCTTGAAGTTAATATTTCATTACCCAATTTTCATTCATTGCTTTGATTCTTACATGTCTACCATGACTTTTTAAAATATGCCAGCCCTAGACAGCTTGCTCTCTGCCAGGGAACATGACACTCAGGACTCTCATACGTTGGCTTAGCCTGTGTGTAGGTCCCAGTGGATAAAGCATCGGCCTGTGGACTGAAAGGTCCCAGGTTTGATTCTGGTCAAGGGCATATGCCCGGGTTGTGGGTTCACTCCCCAGTGGGGAGGACCTCCAGGAGGCAGCTGATTAATGATTCTCTCTCATCCTTGATGTCTATCTCTCTGTCCCTCTCTCTTCCTCTCTGAAATTAATAAAAGTATATTAAAAAGTAATAATTTAAAAAACACAAATAAAAAATGCCAAAAGTGAAAAGGAGATATTATTTAATGGTATATATGTTCTTCTTTTGGGTAAGGGAAGTCTTCAACATGCTTCCCTCAGCGATAAAGTAAAATTCTCTCTCATCTCCATGCCAAATTCCAAACTGATTTCATACTGCCAAACCCATTTGCTTTATGTCCACTATCTCCATTCTTACAAGAGAGTGTGTATTTGTAAGACTGAGGACTGGCTTTCTACTCTGGTTTCAAGTGCATCAATAAAATAAGGACATTTTCTAGGTAACTACAATAGCTGAGTTAGAGCACTGATTTAAAGAAAAGAACTTGTTACTCAAAATGTAACTATAAATATAAGCTTATTATGCTGAGCAATTGCTCACTTCCTATCACATGAAACAAAATTTTAGCGCACACATACCTGTGGAACCATTGCAACCCTCTGGTTTCTTTTAGGTGATCTTGTATTTATTTGTCTGTCATCTTCATCAGAAAAGAATCGACTTCGTTTTGAATTTCTGAAAGGCTATGATATAAATTATTTTATTTCATAAAAAGACTGAACACTTCCCATTTTTGTTCCAAAATATAACTCTATATTGGAAAGTACAGCTAACTCTAGATTATCAGTACAGGTTAAAGTATAGGTAATACAAAGTACAAATAATCTCAGATTTAGAAAGTAGTAAGATACATATTTATAAAATGTTTACAAATAAAACAACTCGCTGATGATTAAGCTGAAACCCGAATCCCATTAGTACACTAGCAGATCTGAATGAAGACCGGAAAATAAATTCTGGAAATTCCAGTTCTTATTCTATTGGTGTCTGGGTTAATGCCAGCTTCGTGTATCACATATGCTGCTGCACAGGGCTGGGTTAGGGCAGTGACTAGGCCACTCTAGAGGGTAAATCTAAATATATATAATATACTAGATCTGAGGTCAAAAATTGTGAACTGGAAAAAAATTGTTAACTGAATTTTCATTTACAGACAAAAATATGAAAAAAAAAATGAGATGCCTATAACAGATAACCTGATAAATGCCTGTAGAAAAAAAAAAAAAACTAAAGTGCCCGAAGTATACATCTACTTAAAGGTGTATAATATGAAAAATTTTACAGTCTATTCTAGGTTCAGAGATCTCACTTAAAAGAACAAATAATATCCCATAGTACCTGCATCCTTTTTCAAATCCTTCTTCCACTATTCAAGACAGAGCTTCATGCCTATTTAAAAGGGAGGGAGGTACAGAGAACTAGCAACATATGGGCACTATCCAATCGGGTCAAGGTTAGAGGTTTAATCTTGAATTAAATCCTCCGAGAGTCTCAACACTCCATAGCCCTGACTAGAAGCCCTTCTCCCCTGGTGGCAGAACTGATGGGAGTGTAGAAAGTCCTGCATTCACGGTGGTCAATTGTCCAGGTAGTGTGACCACTGCTGTGTATCACAGCTGCAGGCTTGTTTTAGGACAGGTCCCTAAAGCCTCCTGGGCAGGGGAGAAAGAGATCCCCCAAATCATGAGTCATGCCAACTATATGCTCATCTCTGCTTGCCACCCCTAAACACACCCTTGACCTACACAAGATGTTAATATTTTACCAGTTATTTATATATCTTTTTGTAGGGACCAGAGCCATGCAAATTTTACTATCTTATAAAAGCACCAGTTTGGATTGTTGGAGTTATTTTGTTTTTTGCCTATTTTAAAAAACTACAATTACTTAACAAATGCTTAACAATGACCAGATTATCGCAGATTACAGATTATTTATTTATACTTATATACTGCTCAAAGGCACTTAAAGACTCAAATGCTTGCCCTGGTAGGATAGTTCAGTTGGTTAGAGCACCTTCCTGATATGCTAAGATTGTGGGTTCGATCCCCTTTCTCCCCCACCCCTCAATTAGGGCACAGATAAGAAGCAACTAATGCCAAAACCGGTTTGGCTCAGTGGATAGAACATTGGCCTGCAGACTGAAGGGTCCCGGTTCGATTCCAATCAAGGGCATGTACCTTGGTTGCGGGCACATCCCCAGTAGGGGGTGTGCAGGAGGTAGCTGACCTATGTTTCTCTCTCATTGATGCTTCTGACTCTCTGTCCCTCTCCCTTCCTCTCTGTAAAAAAAATCAATTAAAAAAAAAAAAAGAAGCAACTAATGAATGCATAAATTAGTGGAACAACAAATTGGTGTTTCTTTCTCTCTCTTAAATCAATGAATTAAAATAAAAAAACTCAAATGCTTAAAGGTGGGGGAAAACCTTGGGAAATTTGTACTGTGCTTTAAGAACTTGCACATGACAATAATACAAACAATTTAGCTATCATATTCTAAAAACTAATTCCTTACCATTTCCACAGCAGAGCCTGTACTCCTGCCTTTCCAAACAGGTGTTTTTTGTAAAGAACTGAACTTTTCATTCCATGTGTTAGATAAGCTTCCCTCTGTAATAAATAATTATTACTAATAAGATTTAAGTTTAGTTCAAAGGATTTCATACTATGAACATTGCCTTTCTAATAATAGCAATATAACTGAAATATTTATCAAGATGAAAAACAATACATTGATCATAATAACTTTAGTTTATTACAAATGAAAGGTCTCGTCTGTGTTTTTGTTGGCTTGGGGTTTGTTTTTGTCAAACTCTTAAGTAACTTGGCAAGGCAATGCATCTTGAAAATATTAAATTTTCTTATTAAAATATGTGTGGCTTCTTTCTTCCTGGGTTTTAGTAATTCCTCTATTCTAATTTTCCAGAAACTATCTCATAAATGCCATCTAATCAAAATCAGGCAAAGAAAAAAACTTCTTCTAACCTTGAATTTAGAGAATATTTCTAAATGTTTTCTAGCTCAATATATGAACTCTTGATATTCAAAAAAGGAAATGTGTGGTGTTTCTGAAGTGTCTTTAGTTGTATGCAATCAGAGAGATTCAATCAAGTGGCTGATTAGACATACTATGAAAAGAAGGATAAGTTTAACTTTTATAAAAAGGATATCTTTATACAGAGAGAATTACAGAACCCTGGGATGGATATACCAAATGCAATTAGCTTCATTTCCTTCTAGCTGCTCACCAGCATTTTCTAATTTTTTTCTATAAGAAACTTTATTGTGTGTGTGTGTGTGTATGTATGTGTGTGTGTATGTGTATGGACATATGTATTTTTAAAAGAAAAGTGATTTTAATATTGAGGGAGAATATGAAATACTTATTAGTAAGTACTAAATATTTCATAATAATGAAATACCTTTTAACAAGTACAAAAGAAAAAAGGTAGGATGGGGTTGATCTTGGTAGGCAAATAAATTAGGATAACTCTCAAGATAAGTACTCTCAAGCCAGATTTAATTTGGTAAATCACCAATTCAAAGCACAACACAGTAGTTTTAAAAATTAAAAGGACTGATGACCTTTAGAATATCTAGCTTAGTTCCAAATATACTTACCTAGTAGAATTTTGCTCAAAAGGTAAAATTTCAAAATGAGCTATATTATATTAAGAGGGTTGGTCTAATGTACTACATACAGAAAGAAATAGCAAGACCAAGTAACATCTTTTTTCTCAGAAAAGGAAATTATTATTGTTCTTTTGTTTTTAAGAGATTTGCATTATTACTTAAAGGCAAGATTCTTAAAAATAAGCTATTATGCAAAAATACAGCTTAGCATAATTGTTCAATAAATGTTTAAAAAATAAATGTTTTAAATCTAATAATAAAGTTCTTTAATCAATAATTCTAGGGGGTGGGGGAATTCTTAGTAATTTCTAACATCCAAGGACCAATTTGTAACGTCATATGAATGTAAAACTGTCACCAGTGAAAACCAGTATTGGAAAGCTATAATGAATCATAATTCAGAAAAAACACTAACCCACGTTCATTCAATGAATTAAATCTCTAGCTTATGCCATACCTACAGAATCATGGTGGGAACCTTACCTTTTAAACTGACAAGGGCTTTTGCTGAAGAGCCTGCAATTAAAACAAATCACTATTATTTCATAATCAAAGTGAGAGAAAAAGAACTTGATTTGGGGGTAAAAGCAATCCATTTAGTTTTAGCGATGTTGAGTTTGAAGTGATAGTGGGTGTGTAATTAGAAATAACTAGTAGACAATTCAAGCTACAGACCCCGACTCGGAGGTAAGGAAGAACTGGAGAGAGACAGCCGCGAGTCTTACTGAAGTTGTGGGAAGGGGAGACCATTCCCGGGGGGATGTAGAAAGACAGAACGAAGACAACTTAAGGACAGACACTATCCTGCATCTTCATCTGGAGTGTGCTGGTGTTGGAGAAGGAAAAGAGAAAGGAACTGACATTTACTGAGGCAACGATCAGAGGGCAATACAGCGGGGAAACCGAAACGACCCGGCACTGTCGCAGCAGGAAGCAAATCCCTTGGACATGCAGAAGGCTGGGATGTGCCACACTTCAAGATCCTGGCTGCAAAAGGGGTTCAGGAAAGGCAAGGGGGACTAGCTAGAGTTGGAGGGCTCACTGGCTAACACAAACTTCAGTGCGTATTAGAATAATCAGGACCTCCTCCAACACAATAAAGGTTGCTAGGGGATTCTGGTCCGGGTAACCACAGGCTCACTGAGAAACACTGAGCTACTGGTGTGAATCAAGGTAGGATTTTTATGAAAAAGAGGCAGCACTAATTTGAAAATCTCTGAATTGAAAATGTGAGCTGCAAAGAAGTCTAAGTCATCTGAAAATAATCAAGGGTGATCTCTGTCACTTATATGCGGCATCAAACAAACCAACAAACTCAGACAGGTACAGAGAAGAGACTGATGGCTGCCAGGGTGGGGGAAATAGGTGAGAAATACAGACTTCTAGTTACAAGACAAATACATCCTGGGGATGTGGTGTACAGCATGGTGCCTAGAGTTAACAATACTATGTTCTATATCTGAAAGTTGCTAGAACAGATCTTAAAAGTTCTCATTACAAGGAAAAAACTTGTAATAATGGGTAGAAATGGGTGCTAGCAAGACTTACTGTGTTAATAATTTTGGCTCTATATAATAAAAGGGCAATATGCAAATTGACCCTCATGCCCTCACAAGTGGCTGCCTACGACCAGGCCGGCAAGGGGGTTAGTGAGGGACAACCAAACGACAAACGACTGAACAGCAGGCTGCGTGGGGCAACCAGGCCAGTAGAAGGACCATGAGGGGCAATTAGGCTGACAGAAGGGGGTTAGTTGGGGTGACCAGGCTGACAGAGGGGGGTTAGTTGGGGCAACCAGGCTGGCGATGGGAGGGGGGTAGTTGGGGACAATTAGGCTCGCAGAGGGGGGACAGTTGGAGGAACCAGGCCAGCCGGAGGGGGAGAGGGGGGACAGTAAGGGGTGACCAGGCAGGCAAGCAAGCAATTAGGAGCCAGCAGTCCAGGATTGTAAGAGCCAGTTTAGGCCC
>PVJN01065234.1:0-10297 GCA_004026805.1 Lasiurus borealis | reverse complement strand
GGGCGCCGAGCGGGGAGCGCCCCCTGGCGGCGGCGCCCGCACAGTGGCGCCCTCCCGGGATCCCGCAGAGTGGTGGGTGGGCACCTGGGTGACTGCGGCTGTGAGTGGTTTGCCTCGTCCCAGAGACCAGGGCGCGATGTTTTCTCTTTTTCCTGCGCGAAACTCTTTGGGAAAGAAAGAGATAGAGGAGAAATGATGACACCAATCTGCCCATTTCTCTTCCCCAAGTCCCCACCAGGTGTAGTCTCTTTCCATCTTCCCTCCCCGCCCAGTGCTGGCTCCTTTCAATTCTTTCAGCTCCACCTACCACCTCATAGTCTGTTTTCCCCTTAACAGACCCAGGATGTCTTCGAACAACTGTGTCAATTCACGTCCCTCTTCTGCTTGGATCCCTTTACTGCTCCCACCTTTTCAGAGTAAAAGCACAAGTCCTAACCACGGCCCAGTAGGCCCCGGATTATCTGCCCCCTCCCCTTCTCTCCTCTCCTCCCACCTCCCACTGTTCACTCCCTTCAGCCACATTGGCTTCCTGGCTGTTTCTCGAATATTTATGGATTCCATGAAAGAACCCTTTGAGCTAGTTCTTTTGCCCCAGATTTTACAGATGAGGAAACAGACTCAGAACGAAGCCCCTCACCCAAATTATGTTTATGGTCCTTGCCCTCAGAGACAGGGTATCTTCCTGTGATCCTCCAGCCCACCCATTTTGCAGATGGGGAGGATGTGGCAAATAAGGCTCCGAGCCACCCCAGGGGACTGGGCCACCCTTGACTGGGGATGCGCCTTGTGTTGCCTGCCAGGTTTTAGGCTCTCCCCGGATGGAGCTGGGGAAACCTGCCAGATTCTCATTACAACTGTCCAGCATTCCTTTACTCAGTGTTTATTTATGGATGCCAACCTGAGGCACTAGAAGCAGAGTCAAAGTCCAGACTTGAAACTCAAAGACCAGGGATTTATTGTACAGTTTCAACCAAATATGATAACTGCAACTGCTCTGCCCCTCTCCATTCTGCTCAGGGACCTTGGAAACCACCCCTACCTCTGCCTCCTGGAAAACCTGTTCCAATCTCTCCCTCTCCAGAGCTCATAGGGGAAACTTCCCATCCCTCACCTGGTCTACAAGGTGGTTCTATCAGGCCTCTAGCCACCTGTCCGGCCACATCCTCCGTCAGAGCCCTCATCCCCACCCAGCAACCCTGACTTCTCTCTGTTCCTCAAATACTCTTACCTGACTGCCAACCTCAGGGCCTTTGCACTGGTTATTCCCTGGCCTGAAGTGCCCTTCTATCATGTCCTCAAGGCTAGCCTCTTCTGATTATTTAGGTCTCTGTTTAAATGTCACCTCCTCTGAGAGACCTTCCCAGATTACCTCTATGCCCTGTCATATCTGGCCCATGGACCTGCTTTATTTACTTTAAATGTCACTCCTTTCTGAAATTGCCCAGTATCTGGCCTGAGCTCACTTAATCTTTGTGGAGTGAGCAAGTGGACACAGTGTGAAAAGAAAGGTATTCCAGTCCTAACTCATTTGGCTCAGTGGGTTAAACGTCGGCCTGCAAACTGAAAAGTCCCAGGTTTGATTCCAGTCAAGGACACATGCCCAGGTTGTGGGCTCAATCCCCAGTGAGGGACTTGCAGGAGGCAACCAATCCATGATTCTCATCATGGATGTCTCTCTCTCTCTCTCTCTCTCTCTCTCCCTTCTCCTTCCTCTCTGAAATCAATAAAAATATATTAGAAATAAGTAAAGAAAGAAAGAAAGAAAGAAAAGAAGGAAGGAAGGAAGGAAGAAAGAAAGGAAGGAAGGTGTTCCAGGCCTGTGGAGGCTGTGAGGAAGCAGTCACTCCACTCTGGAGAAGGCAGAAAGGATGGCATTGAAGTTGAGTTGTGAAGAACAAGTTAGGAATTTACAAAGTAGATAAAAAGGAAAAGGGTATCTGGTGGAAGGAACAGCAGGAGCAAAGGCCTAAAGGTGAGTGAGGAAGAACCTAGCCTGCCCTGATTGTACTATCTCCCCCACCCCCCACTCATTCTACTGTGGCCTCATGGTCTCTTTACCGCTCCTTGAGCATTAGGGCCTTTGCATTACCTGTCCCCTCTGCTTGCAATGCTTCTTTTCATCTTGGCATTCTCTCTTCCTCACTTCATTTCTATCTTTGCTCACTTTCGTGGATGAATCTCCCCTGACTACATCTCCATCTGAAACAAGCCCCATCCCCTCCCTACCAAAGTCTATCCCTCACTAGCTTGATTTTTCTTTCTTGCAAATTTAAAAAAATTTGACACTACTATTTTCTTTCTTGTCTGTCTTGATCAGGAAGATGTCAGTTCCCCAACACAGGAATTGTTGACTGTCTTGTTCATTGCTGAGTCCCTGGTTCCTAGAACAGGGGTTTAGCACAGATAAGCTCAATAAGTAGCTGCTGGATGTACAGATGGATGAACAAGCATGGCATCATAGGGCACATGGCTAGGGTTTGTAGTGCTGATGAAACCAGAGTGTGGAACAAGCTCCAAATGTTGCAGATGGTGGGGTGGAGTTCAGACTTGACCCTGAGAACTGTAGGAGCCAGATAGATTGTTAGCAGGGCAGGAACTGAATGAAAATTGTTTCTCTAAAGATAAGGAAGGCTTTTTGCTAACCAAGTCTCCACCAATAGGGTCCAGACAAAGAAATGGAAATGGATTAATTAACAGCAGAAGAACTAAATGTATCAACAAGGCTAAGTTCAAAAACAACTCCTTGAGGGGTATAAAAAATCAAATAGGAAAAGAAATTATACCACTTGATACTGTTGATATCCATTACTAAGAAAATCAGAAAGTGAAGCTATATATCAAGTTTGTGAATAAGTAGGGATTAGTATGCTTATAGTGTGTCTTGCATCCTGAGGAGGGTCAGGCTACCTGGGTTCAAATTCTGGAACTGTCACACAACAACAGTGAGACCCAGAACAAGTTACTTCACTGCTCTGTGCCTCAATGCCTTCTGTAAAAGGGGATGATAATAGCAGGGCTATTATCACTTTTGTGGATAAATCTTCCCTGACTACATCTCCATCTGAATTGGGGGAGAGGAATGGAGTTGGGGAGGTGAACATAAGTGACTACCACTAACTATAATGTGTTATGCCTTTTATTTTTAATACTAGCTCTTTATTATATAGGATTGTTTTGGTTGAGGTACAATTTACATATGGAAAAGTACACATCTTTTGGTGCACATCTGTGAATTCTTATATATGTGTGCACCCCATGGCCACTCCCCATTCCACTCCCCTGATGCATAAGTTTACATGTGTCCTTTCTCAAGCAACCTCATCCTATAGATTCTATCATCATAGATTAACTTTGCCTCTTCTTAAACTTCATTGAATCATGTTATGATTTTTGCAATGTCTGGATTTTTTTAGTCTGGATTCTTTCAACACCCTTTGTTTTGTTTCTATTGAAATGAAATCCACATACCATATAATTCACTCTTTTTAAGTGTGCAATCTAGTGATTTTTAGTTGTTATGCAAAGTGCTGAGGTCCCAGAAAACCTTGATGTATTGCTCTTGGATTCTCTCAAAAAATAACACAGAGGCCTGGCTGTGAAAGACATGGGTTTATTAGGATTTACATGTGCACCAGTGGCTACTGACCGGTGAAGTTGAATCGCTAAGTTCCATCCAGCCTGTGGAAGGGCCACATGGGGGGAAGAGAGGGGACATGGATGGCCTCCGGTGTTTTCCCAGCACAGGTTTTATAGAGTACAGAAAACAGAAAAACGGCATGCAGGGGGAGGGGGATGTGTTTTCCATCAAGCTGTGTGAGATCAGAACTGCTAGCTGTTTTTATTTTATTATTAATTTTTTGCTGCTAGCTGTTTTGTCTGAGGAGTTGGCGAGGCTCCCAAGGTCTCATAATCCACTTACTGATGGCCTTCACTGTATTTCCCACAGGGGATAGCATGGGAAGGGGCCTATATTCCCATACATTAGCATATTCACAACAAACATGTTTTTGACATTCATCCATAATATCACGTATCTCAATAGCTCATTCTTTTTTATTTGTAGTGGTATTCCATGGTGCAGATAGGGTAGGGGAACATCTGGCTTGATGACTATATAAGGCCTGAGACATCATTTGGTCTGGTCCTGACAAGGAAGGCATTAGGGATGAGTTAATTAAATAGTTGACCAAATATAGCAAGCTAATTTTTTTAAATATATTTTTTTATTGATGTCAGAAAGGGAGAGACAGATAAAAACATCAATGATGAGAAAGAATCATTGGTTGGCTGCCTCCTGCACGCCCCACACTGGGGATCAAGCCCACAAGCTAGGCACGTGCCCTGACCAGGAATCAAACCGTGACCTCCTGGTTCATAGGTTGATGCTTAACCATTGAGCACACTGGCCAGGCAGGCAGGCTAATTTTTAAGTTGAGAATTTCGTATGGCCCGAGAATGATGTTATAAATATCCAAATGGCCCTTGGTAGAAAAAAGGTTCCCTACCCTGGTGTAGATGGATCACAGTTTCTTCATTCACTTGTTGGTGGACACTTGGGTTTTGTGCAGTTTGGGGCTATTATGCATAAACAATGTTCATTGTTTACTATCTTTCTGTGGGCAAAAAATATTTCAAGTACTGTTAGATCTCTACCTAAGAGGATTACTAAAACATGAGATAGGTGCCTGTTTAACCAATGGATCTCATCTGGAGTAATTTTTGTTTCCTCCCTAGGGAGAACATTAGCAATGTCAGGAGCTATGAGAGATTTGGGGCTATAACCAATGGAGGTGGAGTGGTTGCTACGCATCTACTGGTCCTGACCAGGAATGCTGCAGAACACCCTACAATGGGACCCCCACCCCCACCCCCGCCAACACAAATGATCTGGCCCAAAGAGCAGGAGTGCTGAGATTGAGAAATCTGGTCAGCCTTCTTACAAACTACCATCTCATTTCCAAAGTGACTCTTGTTTTACGTGCTACCAGAGCCTCTCTAGCCCCTGTCAGTCCTTTTAGCCATTTGGGCAGGTGTGTTTTAAATCTCTTATATCTTAAAATAATTCTGAATTGATCAAGCCAATATGAAAAATGTTCATGTTTGTTAATCTTGGGTGGTTGGGTGGTGGGTGTACTTTAGGAGGCTCTGATTTTTTCCTTTTCTGGATATAAAGTGTGTTGTTTTTTTTTTGGGGGGGGAGGTTGTTTGTTTTTTAATAGTAGAAGCTCCCCCTGTTTGTATGGATGAGTGTGCTGGAGTGTTTTCCCAGACTTCTCAACAGGACTCAGTTGGCTTCAGCAACCTCCATCCCAACTCATCTCAGATCTAATTACTCCCAAGCTCACCTCCCACCTGCTTCCCTGGGGCACCTCCTCTTTCCTCCGGGAATGGTTTTCTCCAGGGTTTGGTCTCTGTCTCTCTCTTTCTATTTCTTCAGAGGATGCTGGCTAAGTCTAATGGAGGGAGATGGCCTAGGCTTGGATCCCTGGTAGCTGTGGGACCTTGGGCCTGGGATTAACCCTCTCTGGACCTCAGGTCACCCACCTGACAATGAATATACTGAATTGCACACCTCTTTGTGGAGTTCAGATTCAATCTGCGTATATATAGGGTGTCCCCCCAAAATCTATACACACATTTTGAATAATTATAAAGTCAATGTTTACTAAAATACTTTTCATTTTCAAAATTGAGCTATCAGCTGAAACTAGTTTGGCTCAGTGGATAGAGCATCAGCCTGCGGACTGAAAGGTCCCGGGTTCGATTCTGGTTAGGTGCATGTACCTTGGTTTCAGGCACATCCCCAGTAGGGGGTGTGCAGGAGGCGGCTGATTGATGTCTCTCTCTCATCGATGTTTCTAACTCTCTATTCCTCTCCCTTCCTCTCTGTGAAAAATCAATTATATATATATATTTTTTAAATTGAGCTATCAGCCGAGACCGGTTTGGCTCAGTGGACGGAGCGTCGGCCTGCGGACTGGGGGGTTCCGGGTTTGATTCTGGTCAGGGGCATGTATTCTGGTTGCGGGCACATCCCCGTAGGGGGCGTGCAGGAGGCGGCTGATCGATGTCTCTCTCCCATTGATGTTTCTAACTCTCTATCCCTCTTCCTCTCTGTAAAAAAATCAATAAAATATATTTTTAAAAATTTAAAAAAAATTGAGCTATCAGCTGTTAAAGTATATGTACATTTTTTGGGGACACCTGTATTTAGATTTCTCTGGACAAGGCTGAGCAGTGGGGAAAGTCCTAGGGTGAGGAGAGTGAGGCAGTTATGTACAAAATTTAAGGGGATGCCAGAAAACTCAAGATACATAATGTTTTAATGCAATAATTTAAAAAGTAATGCAAAAAATTCCAATAAAGACAGCATCAGTAATCTTGATCTTTTTTTCTACCTGGTTTCATGAAGCACTGTTACTGATGCCAGTCTACTTAAAATTTTAACCATATATATTTTTAAAACATTAAAAATTTAAAATATATTTTTATTGATTTCAGAGAGGGAGGGAGAAAGAGAGAGAAATAGAAATATCAATGATGAGAGAGTATTATTGATTGGTTGTCTCCTATACATTCCACACTGGGGATTGAGGCTGCAACGTCACCGGGAATGGAACTGTGACCTCCTGATTCATAGTTTGATACTCAGTCACTGAGCCACACTGACCAGGCATATCTACTTAAATTTTTAAAAATATTTTTTTTAATATATTTTATTGATTTTTTTACAGAAAGAAAGGGAGAGGGAGAGAAAGTTAGAAATATCAATGAGAAAGAAACATCAATCAGCTGCCTCCTGCACACCCCCTACTGGGGATGTGCCCACAACCAAGGTACATGCCCTTGACTGGAATTGAACCTGGGACCCTTGAGTCTGCAGGCCGATGCTCTATCCACCGAGCAAAACCGGTTAGGGCTACTTAAATTTTTTTTAAATATATATGTTTTTATTGATTTTATTTATCTTAAATCCTTACCTGAGGATATTTCTCTATTGATTTTTAGAGAGAGGGAAAGAGAGAAATATTGATGTGAGAGAAACACATTAATTGGTTGCCTCCTATACGGCCCTTCTGTCCTCAGGCCAATGTTCTACCCACTGAGCCAAACTGGCTAGATCTGTTTTTATTTATTTTAGAGAGGAAGGGAGAGGGAGAGAGAAACATCCCCAGGGCAAAATAAAAATGGTTTCAAATCTATGATAAATAAAATATCAAAATTTTAAACCCTGGCTGGTGTGACTCAATTGGTTGGAGGGTTGTCCCCTGCATCTAAAGGATTATCCTGCCACATATTACAACCTTAAAATAAATTATTTATATGCAGACCGAGAGAGAGAGAGAAAGAGAGAGAGAGAGAGAGAGAGAGAGAGAGAGAGAGATTGATTCTATGGAAAGTAACCTCATAGGATGATCTGATCATAAAATCCTAACTGGGCAGGTCATGGTGTGTAGACATGCTCCAGGCCCATAACTTCTTAGTAAAAGCTTTTTCTTTTCCTTACACAAGCCTGTCCACTGTTCCTGTGCATCTAGGTTAACGCACCTTTGGAAATGCCCTCTTTTGGATCCCTCCTTCTAATACCTCACCACTCTTCCAGATCTGACCTTCTAAACTTTAGAATCTAAAGTATGAGAGCAGCCCTAGCTGGTTTGGCTCAGTGGATAGAGCGCCAGCCTGTGGACTGTAGGTTCCCAGATCCCATTCCAATTAAGGGCACATGCCAGGTTGCAGGCTTGATCCCCAGTAGGGGTCGTGCAGGAGGAAGCCTATCAATGACTCTCATCGTTAATGTTTCTAGCTCTCCCTTCCTTTCTAAAATCAATAAAAGTATATAAAAATAATAATGAACTAAAACTGTCTTAAAAAAAAATAGCGTGAGAGCACATAATCTAAATTATCCTGTAATTCAATCCCCTCGTTGATTTCTCCCACCTCCAGGTAATTTTCCTTAGTTCCCTCCTTAATTCCAAATGCATAAAATAAGCTGCAAAACTGTTATCTCTGGAACATTTGAGATATTGCTCTCCCGAATATCTCGTCAGTTTGACTTAAATAAATTATAAAAATCCTCTACAAGTGCCCAGCTGGCATGGCTCAGTGGTTGAGCATCAATTTATGAACCAGGAGATAATGATCTGATTCCTGGTCAGGGCACATGCCCAGATTACTGGCTCTATCCCCAGTGGGAGGCATACAGGAGTCAGCTAATCGGTGATTCTCTCTCATCATTGATGATTCTATTTGTCTCTCTCCCTCTCCCTCTCTGAAATCAATAACACACACACACATTATCTTCAGGTTTGGACATTTCTTACATTGACACACAACACGTAGAATGAAGTCCTATCTGATTTTTTTCGTTGTTATAAAAGCTTGGACAGCCAAAACCGGTTTGGCTCAGTGGATAGAGCGTCGGCCTATTCGATTCCGGTCAAGGGCATTTACCTTGGTTGCGGGCACACCTCCAGAAGGGGGGTGCAAGAGGCAGCTGATCAATGTCTCTCTCTCATCGATATTTCTGACTCTCTATCCCTCTCCCTTCCTCTCTGTGAAAAATCAATAAAATATATTTTTAAAAAAAAGCTTGGACAGCTTAGAATTAATTCCCCCACTTCTGTTCTTGCCTCCTTCAACCCATTTGTCACTCTCCTGCCAGAGTGTCTTATACAAACACAAATCTGATCATGTCACTCCCCCACTTACAGCACTACAAAGGATACAGAAGGGCAGCCAGATTATTCCACACTGTCTTGGAATGAAGGCTCCGTGGACAATGGAATTGCCACACTGGCCATTCCCCACCATTCCTCACCAAAATATTACTTATTTTGATGACTGAAATGTTTTTTGTTTTGTTTCGAGTTCCCCCTTAAATTTTGCATGCCCCTCATTTGGGCTGCTGGGAACAGAGCAGGTGCCCATAGCTCTGTAAATGCTACGGTGCGATTATTACATAAATATCTACTTATAGTATGAAACGCCTCCCTCTGGATTGACTGATTTCTCTTCATTGAGCTTTTGGCTGCAACAATACCTCTAGGGACCTCAGCTTTATACTCCTTGTCTAGAACATACTCCAAGATAGCCTAGACTAAATGAAATGGAAATGCTAGGACCTCCTTGGAAACAGTGGTGGAAGGAATAACTGTGTCAGGGGCTTAAGGAGACTGGAATGCTGGAGCAGGCATATCTTTTGGAACAGCATTCCCCCCCTCAAATCCCCAAATCAAAACATAACTGAGAAAAGGCTGACTGTACCAGATGTGGGCCAGGACTGAGAGTCACTGGAACTCTCACAGGGTGCTAGTGGAAGTGTGAAGTGGAACTACCACTTAGGGAAACTCAGGATCCACCTGAAACTGATGCAAAATAACATTAAATGTAAACTGTAAAAGAAGCAAACACACAAAACACCTTAGCATCAACTATTGCTATACATACAACCTAGGGCCCACCAATCCATTTCCAGGTATACCATGGATAAGTGAACTTATGTTTATAAAAATACCTGTCTACACTTTATTCATAATAACCAAAGACTGGAAACAACCAAATGTCCATCATGTTCTATTTATGTGAAATTCAAGAACAGATAAAACTATAGTGATAGAAATGCACATAATGGGTGACTGACTGGTGGGGCCAGGAGGCTGGTAGGGTGGTAAGGGGTGTGGCTGACTTAAGAGAGACACAAGGGAACTTGTTGGAAATATTCCATATATTCGCTGGGCAATAGTTACTTGGGTGGCAATCTGTTCCATTTACTATAAACTTTACATTTCAGCAGAGTGCTAGGAGAAAACATCTTAATTTTGGTTTTGTGGCGTGGAGAAAGGCAGAGCAGTCGCCGGCCGGCTAATGAAGGCTCCCTACATTTCTCTTTGGTCTGGACTCCAGTGGTCGTTCACTCGAGTTCACTCCACAACAGCTGCCTCCTGCACATCCCACACTGGGAATGCACCCTCTGCAGGAATCCAGCTGTGACCTCCTGGCTCATAGGGTGACGCTCAACCACTGAGCCACGCTGGCTGGGCAAGGCCACATTTCTTTTCTTTCTTTTTTTTTTTAAATGTATTTTTATTGATTTGAGAGAGGAAGTGGGGGCAAGAAAGAATCATGGATTGGCTGCCCAGGCATGTGCCCTGACCTGAATTGAACCATGACTTCCTAGGTTAGTGATCCAACCTCTGAGCCCTGGGAGGCCTCATTTCTTAAAAGTAACACACTCAGGCCCTGGACTCAGTGGATAGAGCTTCCCCCTACGGCTCTGCTAGATCCCCACTAGGGGTAA
>PVJN01065233.1:0-10304 GCA_004026805.1 Lasiurus borealis | reverse complement strand
GTAGCATTAAGAGTGTAACGAGTAGGTAAATACACTTTATAAAACCAGTTTATTCCTTTACATTCTCTTTTATTATGTTTTTATACAATATTTGTCATTTATAAATACATTTTTCTTATTCAAAAACACATAACAAGAACAACTGGGGTGGCATTTTGGGGGCTGGAATGGATTAACGGCATTTCAATTGATTTCAATGGGGAAATTTGCTTTGAGATACGAGAACTTGATATACGAGCAAGGTTATGGAACGAATTAAACTCATATCTCAAGGTACCACTGTATATGAAATGCTGAAAGGCACTCTTTTAGAAGAGGAAGAAGAAAAAGGTAAAAGATAAAAAATTATGAATGACAAATACATATCTATCAACAAGTGAATCTAAAAATTAAGTGAATTAAAAACTTGATGAACAGAATAAACTGGTGAATATAATAGAATCAAGAGCACAGAAAGGGAGTGGACTGATAATTCTCAGGGGGAAAGGGGTGAGGGGGGTGCAGGGAGAGACTGGACAAAAATCATACACATATGGATGAGGTCAATGGGGAGGAAGGTAAGGGTAAAGGGAAGGGTGGAAGCTGGGTAGAGGGGAGCTATGGAGGGGAAAAAAAGAGAAACAAATGTAATAACCTGAATAATAAAGATTTAATTAAAAAAAGTAGATAGAATGAAAAGACACACTATCATCTGGGGGAAAACATTTACAAAGCACATATATGACAAAGGACTAGTGTCTAGAATATGTAAAAACTCTTAAGACTCAGGAGTTAAAAAACAACAACACACAAATTCAACTAGGAAATGGGCAAAAGTCATGAATCACATTTCACTGAAGTGGCTATCCAATCTTTATATGGATAGCTAGCTAATCCGCACATGGAAAACTACTCAACATCATTAGCCATACAGAAAATGTAAATTCAAATCACAATGAAATAACGTAACACATGTGTCAGAATGGCTAAAATGAAAAAATAGTGACAACATAAAATGCTGGGGATAATGCAGGGAAACTGGATCATTTATCCATTGCTGGTGGGAATGTAAAATGGTACCACTCATCAGAAAAACAGTTTTATTCATTCTTATAAAAATGCAGTTACTATATGACTCAGCAATTTTATTCTGGGACATTCATGTCAGAGAAGTGAAAACTTATTGTTTATACAAAAACCTGTACACAACTGTTCATAGTGGATTTATTCATAATGACCCCAAACTGAAAACAGTCCAAATGTCCTCACCATGTGAATGATTTAAACAAGGGGTACTATATTTATACCATGCTTTACTAATCAACAATAAAAAATGTATAAATACATAAGATCACTTGGATGAATCTCTATAGAATTATGCTGAGTAAAAAAACCATTATCAAAAGGTTACATATAATATTATTCCATTTATATAACATTTTTACATACCACCTTAGTCAAAAGGCTGAGAAATGATTATATGACATTTTTAAAGTGAAAAAAAATTAGAAATGCAGAATAATTAATGGTTGACAGAAGTCAAGGATTGTCAGGGGGGCTCATGGGTGGGTGGAAAGGAGGAGGTGGGTGTGGGTATTAAAGGGCAATCTGAGAGACCCTTGTGGTGATGGAATAGCATGGTATCTTAATTTTTGTTACAGATAAATGAGCCTCAAGCATTGCACAGAACTACAGTTATGCATACTAATGTGTATAACCAAAACTGGAGAAATTAAAAAAAAAAGATCTGTGGATTGTATCAATATTAGTATTCTGGTTGTGATATTATATTACAGATTTGCAAAAATTTATTGTTTGAAGAAACAGGGTAAAGTGTACCCAGGATACCTCATATTATTTCTTACAATAGCATGTGAATCTACAATTATCTCAAAAAATTTCAATAAATAAGGCATTGTTCACCATGCAATCGATGAGCAAGACTCATAAGAGGAAATGTTTTCCTCTTTAAGTCCAGATGTTAGACCTGATCTCACCGTGTTTTGGTTTAGTGGTGCTCTCCAAATGATCCAGCAGGTACAGGTGCCTTTGCTGCTGTACCTTAGGACAAACCTGTTCATTTTCTCTTGCTTGTTTTAAATTGAAATAAGATGCTCACTATTTTCACAAGTGGTTGCTAAAGAGATAAGTGAATAACAATTAGAGTACTTGACCTACTTGGAGAAAAGCTGTAATGCAAAGCTGGTATTACTAACAGTTCTGTCCTTCCTAATGGAAGCCCCTAGACGCTTGGCTTTGCCAGCCCTCTACAACTAAAGGCAATGTTATTTTTACCATCTGTCTTAAAGGAGTTTTAGTATTTTCCCATTTGTCCTCAGAGAAATTTGGTAAAACAACAAGCATTTTCCCTACTCTCTTAAAAGACTAAGGGAATGCATATAGAAATTTAGAAATCCAAGACACAGGGGTAGAGCCAGTCTATGTTGAATATCAATTGAGAATACTAACGTAGCATTAACTCTCTTTTCTAGAAATTAAGGAGGAATCTTTATATGTCACACCAGAGAATTGTGATACCTTTTTATTGATATTTATGACTTTGCTGTATAATTTGAGATTGAAATTCTATTCTTGCAGTTATTTTGTTCTTGAGTTACTTAAAGTAGTTTTAAGTAATATTGATTTTGGGGGTCACAAATTCACAATGCCTAGCAGCTCATGTTCTACTTGTTTTCTCATTAATTAACAGCCACTGTTCATTAAAACACAGTGACCTTTGTCTAATCTACAAGCTGTCTGCTGTGACCATTTTTTTTTGGTTTTATGCCATCAAATAGCATTTCTGTAAAGATGAAATGCCGACATTATAAATCCTGTAACATTTGCACCAATTTTTGAAGAGCTGTGGCTAATTAAACATACAAAATTGGAACTATTGCCTTTCTTCAGAATATCAACATAATCAATTTTCAGCTATTTTACTCCTTTTGTGTGTGTGTGTGCACTTGAAGTAACATAGGGTAGCAGTCTAGTGTGCCTCCTCAGATAATCACTGTAGAGTAAGGATGCGTGATGTAAACTGAGTCTTAAATTGCCAAGAAAGGCATCAGTCAGAAGGGTGGCAGTTATAATTCCTTTTAATTTGGAAAGTTTTGCTAGTACAATAGATATTAAGGAAATAAAATTAAGATATAGAAATGTCTCCACACTTAAATCAGAAAATGGGGATAAATACACAAAAGAAAATCATCTTTTGATTTTTGTCTCTTTAAAGCACAGAAAGACCCTAAACACTCATCATCATCTAATTAGATTACTTTCACATTTCTTTTTAGTTTTAGGAAGATATATTAACTATTAGCACATTGGAAGAGAATTTGAAGGAAAACGTGTTTCTATCAAAGGGACTGATTTGATCTGGAGTTGATAAGTCAATAACTTCAGAATCATGTCTACAGGGGGGCTGGTAGTGAGAGTATGATGGAAATTTACTAAGTTACTTAGTAGACACTAAGTAGAGGTTGTGTAGAGAAGAGGGACATAGAAGTAGAGAGTGGGGTGAGGATAGGGGGACCAGAACAAGGTTTGAAGAGCATCAGTAAAAGGGGAAAAAGTGATTGAGAGTTTAGAAAACCAATGTATCTGGCGAAGACTTTGTGAGCTGGGAGGCTTAGCAAGACCCTGAAAAAGGAATTCACTTTGGGAGTACCAGGAGAATCAAGTGGCTCCACAGGTCCTCTTGATTTTTGTTGGGTGATTCCAGAAATTTCTCTAGAAACAATTTATCCCTTTAAGTTTTTCACACTTGATAAAATGTAAATCTCTCTCTGAAAAGTAATTTATTTAACCAGACTTGTATAACAGTGTCCATTTATCTCAAAGGTTCTTCAGAGAGGCAATAGGAAAGGGAATAGGTTGAAAATGTCCCATTTCAAAAGACTGATTTATAGTTGGTTACCAAAGGAAGATCAGGGACAGGTCTTTATCAGGTGTTTGGGACCATTGGCTGAGAGCAAATTGGCCAGGGGCAGGAAGCAGATGCCCCTTGCTGGGGAGAAGAGCAGTACTACAAAAGCTAGGAACAGAGGACATCCCAGGTTTCTCCCACTATTCAATCTAGCGGGGTTCTTATGCATCCTTGTTGTCAGGTGGGATGCCATGCTGAGGACTTTTGCCCTCTTGTATTGATTTTAGACTCTTAGGCTTGGGCTGGCTGCTATAAAGGGCTAAAATGTCCACCCAATATGGGGAAGACACTCAGGGACACCTTCTGTGTTCATGTTCTGTGTTCTTAAAGACATATTCTACAGCAGGATAAAACATGGTTCCATCTGCTATGGGGTATTTCTCTGTGGGACAGAGCCACAGCAGTGCACTCTGCTGAGGTGACCAAGTTGGCAGTGCATACATGGGACTTCCCTCACATTCTCCTCCTCCCTCCATTAGGAACAGAAAGCAGGTTCACAGATTTTTTTTTTAATGGTTGTCTACCCTCCCCCACTCCAAGCCAAAATGTATCTGGCTATATATGGTTGTGCCTGCAAGCAATCACCTGTGTATATAGCAGGGATTAGAACTAAACCTCTGAATCATGAACTCTAAGCTGGAAAAATTGAAAACAGTTTGCTGCACCTTGAATTGAACCTAGCTGTTTATTCTGCTACAATTTTGCCAAATAATCACAAATGAGCCAGTTCAACTTAGAATTGAAAGCTCTGAATCAGATAAAAAATGGAAATACCAAGAAAGTCTCCAAAAGGTTCCTCAAAAAAATTAAAAATGGAACTGCCTTATGACCCAGCAATTCCACTTCTGGGTATCTATCTGAAGAAACCCAAAACACAAATTTGAAGGGATATATTCACCCCTATGTTCATTGCAGCTTTGTTTACTATAGTCAAGATATGAAAGAACCAAAATGCTCATCAATAAAGTGTATAAAAAAGCTGTGATACATATATACAATGGAAAAGAAGAATGAAATCTTACCATTTGTGACAACATGGATGGATATGGAAGGTATTATGTTAAGTTAAATATGTCAGAGAAAGACAAATACCATATGAATTCACTTACATGTGAAATCCAAAGAACAAAATAAATGAATAAGCAAAACAGAAACAGATTCATAGATCTGTTGGGGCACTGGGTGATCAAGGTCAAGGGATAAGAAGCACAAATTGATACTTATAAAAAGTCAATCGGTTATAAAGAACATCATAGGAAATATAGTCAATATTCCTATATAATAAAAGGCTAATATGCAAATTGTCCTCTTGACCAGGAGTTCGACCAGGAGTTTAACTGGGAGTTCAACCAAGAGTTCAACCGGGAGTTCAACCAACCAACTCTGGCCCATCCCCTGGTGGGCCCAACACAATCAGCCAGACACCACTTGTGAATGAATTCATGCGCCAGGCTTCTAGTCCATACTGATAAAAAGGTAATATGCTAATTAAACCAGATAGACATCCTTCTTGACAAAGCCAGGGGCATGGCCGGCCTGCAAACTGCCCATGGCCCCTCGCCCAGGCCGGTCCTGCCCCCAGCAGAGACACCCATCCTGATTAGGGGCAAAGCCGGCCTGCAAACCCCATGGCCTCTTGGCCTGGTTGGCTTGCACCCCCAGTAAAGATCCCCCACCCCAATCCAGGGCCTCCTTTGGGCAGGTCATCTGGCCTCCATCTGTGCACCAGGCCTCTATCCTATATAATAAAAGGATAATTTTATTATATTGACCCTGATGGCAGAATGACCGCTGGACCAGTCACTACTAGTATGAGGCGCATTGACCACCTCTTGGTCTTTTTCCCCAGCCAGCAGGCTCTGATTGCCTGAAGGCCATCTGTGATGGGATGGGACCAGTGAGCAGATGGGAACAGCACACCTCTCAGTCTCTTCCCCTGCTGTCAGGCACCAATCACCTGATGGCAAACAGGAAACTGGGGGTGGGTAGTGGTGCAAGGGGATGGAGCTGGCTGCAGGCAGCTGGGGAAATGGCCCTGACCGCAGGCCAGGCCTAGGGACTGTACCCATGAGTGAATTTTGTGTGCTGGGCCTCTAGTATTATCATAACTCTGTATGGTACCAGGTGGATACCGGAAATATCAGGAGAAAACTTTGCTGTAAAGTATATGATTATCTAACTCTTATGCTATATACCTAAAACTAATATAAAATAATATCAAATGTAAAATGAAATTAAAAATGAAAAAATAACTAAAAATATTATTAATACTTGAACTCTATCAATAATAAAACCAGAAAATAAAATTAACATTGATATCAGAAATAAAATTAGGCCATTCTATTAATTTTATAGTAAGATAATATAAAAGGATAATTTTTTTATTATAAAAATTTAAAATTTCTTAATACAAAACAAATAATTATTTTAATCAAGAGACATCTCTGGCCTTAAGAAATTGGTACACATCAGCCAAATTGACTCTAAAGCAAATTTTTTCTTAAGTTGGGGCTATTTCTCTTGTGGGTGGGTGTGGATATCTGTGACAAGATGAGAGTTATCTAATAAAAGAGTAATATATAAATTGACAGTCACTTCAACACAGAAGATGGCCACTCCCATATGGACACAAGATGGCCACTACAAGATGGCTGGCAGAGAAGGGCAGTTGGGATTGACCAGAACCAGGCCACAGGGGAGGGAAGTTAGGGGCAACCAGACTGGTAAGGGAGGGCAGTTAGGGGTGACCAAGTCAGCAGGGGAGGGCAGTTAGGAACAATTGGGCCAGCAGGGGAGCAGTTAGGCATTGATCAGGCTGACAGAGGAGTGGTTAGGGGTGATCAGGCTGGCTGGCAGAAGTGGGTAGGGGCAATTAGGCAGGCAGGCAGGCGAGTGGTTGGGAGCCAGCAGTCCTGTATTGTGAGAGGGATCGAACCTAAATGGGCAATTAGACATCCCTCAAGGATTCCCATATTGGAGAAGGTGCAGGCTGCGCTGAAGGATACTCCCTCCCCCCATGCACAAATTTTGTGCACTGGGCCTCTGGTTATGGTATAATCAACTGTATCTTTGCTTCCCTCCAAAATCCCTATGTTGAAACTCTGACCCCATTGTGATGGTGTTTGGAGGTGGGGCCTTTGGGAGGTAATCAGGTTAGATGAAGTCATGAGGATGGTATTCCATAATGAAATTAGTGCCCTTATAAGAAAAGGAAGAGAACCCACAGCATGCACACACATACTCTCTCTCCACCATGTGGGCACACAGTGGGAATGCAGTCATCTTCAAGCCAGGAAGAGTGCCCTCAATGGGAAACCAATCAGCAGGCACCTTGACCTCTAGGACTATGAGAAATGAACATTTATTTTTTAAGCCACCCAGTCTGTAGTATTTTGTTATAACAGCCCGAGCTGACTAAGACAGATGGCTTCTGTGCTACTGAGAGGCTGAGAGTCAGGTCAGGGCTAGGTGTGTTAGAGAACTTTCAGAACTTTCTACTTTTCTCACGAGTATATTATGTCTCTGCCCTTACACCTGCCCTTAATGGAACCCAAGAAATTGCTCTTATATTGAGACATCCCTTGGCTTCAAAATAATCTGATCCTTCCCTGTTCCTTTAGGGTATTTTCATTAGTCATCTGGGCTTACCAGAAGAAAAAGAAAGACAAAACCCTAAGATTGAAAACCTACAGGATACCCTATTAACAGAGCATATTACCCCAAATAGAAAGGGCATATCAACTTTCAGTGCAATCTCTGATAAGCATAAGATGTTAACTATCCCCAAAGTATGTAAAAAAATGACATTATAACAATATCCCATTAATAACACTGTATAAATTGAAGGGAAATTTTAAGATTTCTGCCCTTTTAAACATTTACGAGACCGGTTTGGCTCAGTGGATAGAGTGTCTGCCTTTTAAACATTTAAATCACAAAGAAAAATATCTGGAGTTATTTCAATAGTTTTAATTTTATTAGCCATGTGAATCTTCACATTGGATCCTTTATGAAATCTTTCAAGATTATAGGATACTAGAGGCCCACTGCTTGAAATTTGTGCACAGGTGTGTGTGTGTCCCTCAGCCCAGCCTGCACCCTCTCCAATCTGGGAACCCTCAGGGATGTCTGACTGCCTGTTTAGGCCCAATCCTACCTGGACTGCTGGCTCCCAACTGCTTGCCTGCCTTCCTTCCTAATTGCCCCTAACCGCTTCTGCCTGCCAGCCTGATCACCCCCTAACAAATCTCCTGCCAGCCTGATTGCCCTCAATTGCCCTCCCCTGCAGGACTGGTCCCCCTCAACTACCTTTCCTGCAGACATGGTCCCCCCAATTGCCCTCCCCTACAAGCCTGGGTCCTCCCCAACTGCCCTTCCCTGCAGGCTTGATTGCCTTCAACTGCTCCCTTGCAGGCCTGTCC
Source organism: Lasiurus borealis (assembly GCA_004026805.1). NCBI lineage: Eukaryota > Metazoa > Chordata > Mammalia > Chiroptera > Vespertilionidae > Lasiurus > Lasiurus borealis. Next base: position 1,976 of record PVJN01065233.1, on the reverse strand, counting down.
CTCCCAATTGCCCTCCTCTGCTGGCCAATTTGTGGTGGCCATCTTGTGTCCACATGGGGGCAGCCATCTTTGACCATGTGGGAGCAGTCATCTTATATGTTGGAGTGATGGCCAATTTGCATATTACTCTTTCATTAGATAGGACAGCGGCCTGGTGCATGTGTGGGGGCTGGCTGGTTTGCCCTGAAGGGTGTCCCAGATCAGTGTGGGGCTCCCTTGGGGCATGGGGTGGCCTGGGTGAGGAGCCTGTGGTGGTTTGCAGGCTGGCCATGCCCCCTGGTAACCCAAGCATAGGCTGGAAGCAGGTATCTGGAATTTATTTTTTATAATTGAAACTTTGTAGCCTTGAGTGGAGGCCAGGGCAGGAAAAAAGCTTGGCTTCCTCCATCGCCAGGAGCAACCCAAGCCTTCTGCTTGCTCCAGTTCTATGGCTGCTGCCATATTGGTTGGGTTAATTTGCATACTTGCTCCTGATTGGCTGGTGGGCGTGGCTTATGGGTATAGCAGGGATGCAGTCAATTTTCATGTTTCTCTTTTATTAGATAGGATTTATTTGTGTCTCCAGTTGTTTCTAGTTATCCATCAAAATCATTCAAGACCAGCTATGCTATAAATCAAGTGTACTCTTAAATTAGATAAGATGAAGAACATGTTTATAAGTAACCTTGAACTAATTTAATAAGCTTCTCTGCCTGTTGTTCATTTGAACCATTAAACAATAGATTAAGAAGAAATATATCTTCTATAAGCATTGACTTAAGAAAAACTGAGATGAGAATAAAAATAAGAAAACTTTGGGAAATTTCCAGGTGTTTTAGAGCTCTGATTTTTTTATGTCCCAGAAGCATAAAATATAGTATGTGGCAAATATTTATTAATTTGATTGAATGGTGAATTATCCTGACAGCTAAATCCAAAAAGTACTTGAAATAGCCCTGTGTCTTCCATTTCTCGGCTGTATTGTTCACCAAATCATGTCCTCATCCTAAAGTCTTTTGGAGAGAAAATGCCTTCTTTTGGAACATCTATCCTTGAATTCAGACAGAGATGTCTCCTATTGTACATAAGCCATCACTTTATTTGCCAATAATAGTATTTGGAATGTTAATTCTGCCAAACACCTGTGTTCACATCATCAGCATATCTTTAGTAATACACCACTGCCTACTTGCCACCCATCATGCACATCTGCCAAATAGCCTCTGATCGATGATGGACTGATTTGGAAAATCACTTAGTGTAGGAGGGAACTGATCTGCCATGGCAACTTGAAACCCTGCTCTGATCTCCCGCTCTTTTATTTGGCTGTAAACTTGTTCCTATCTGGCAACATAATACTTGATTTGGAGACCATAGTAGTGATATAATGACAGACAAGAGGACTGATTCATATGTTAGCTAATAAAGCATCTTGTGCACACTTAATGCCAAAGCCATGATAATGTAGACCCATACAGCTTTATAGGACATTAACAACAAGTAGGCTCTGATCAAAAATAACTGTCTATTTAGAAGCAAGGCTCTGCCCCCAGAAAAGAATGCATTGGAGAAAGTATACTCTTTACCATTTCTGAAGACACATGGAATGCCTGGGTAAATGTAAAGTGATATAGTGGGGTCAAATTGATCTTTTATAGAATCTGGACAAAAGAAGCCCTGGAGCAGTATTATCTTTTTGCCGTCTTTCCAGCTCTCACTCCAACTGCCCAGAGAGGCTTCTGAAAGTGATATCATTATGGCCGCCCAAGGAGAACCCCAAGTTCAGTTCAAACTTATATTGATTGGCAATGGTGGGACTGGAAAAACTACATCTGTGAAACACCATCTGACTGGGGAATTTGAGAAGTAGCGACCCTGGATGTGGAGGTTTACCCCTCATATTCCACACCAACAGAGGAATACAGAGGGCCAGAGAAGTTTGGGGACTTCTAATGGTGAGCCCAGGGTGCCATTTTAATGTTTGATGTAACTTCAAG
>PVJN01065232.1:0-10308 GCA_004026805.1 Lasiurus borealis | reverse complement strand
TACAGAGAGGAAGGGAGAGAGATAGAGAGTTGGAAACATGGATGAGAGAGACATCGATCAGCTGCCTCCTGCACACCTCCTACTGGGGATGTGCCTGCAACCAGGATACATGCCCTTGACCGGAATTGAACCTGGGAACTTTCAGTCTCAGACCAATGCTCTATCCACTGAGCCAAACTGGTTTTGTGTGTGTGTGTGTGTGTTTAAAAACTTATCCTTATTGTTGAAAGTATTATAGATGCCCCTCCCCGCAACCACTCCCTCCTTCCCACCAGGCCTTCACTAAATGTTGTCTGTGTCCATGGGTTCTGCACATGCGCCTGTAGGTTCTCTTAACCTCTCCCCACCCACCCCTGCCTTCCCTCTGAGATTGGTTGTTAAAGGAAGACATGAAACCGGGGAGAGTGAAGTTGTTTTTATGTGGCAATTACAGTAATTATAGGACCTTCTACTAATGATCAAAACAGACCTTTAATAACTTCTCCCTACAGCACCTTATGAGCCTGTTGTGGGGAGCTCTGTACTTGCAAGCATACACGGTGGCGTTTTTGGGGTAAATCTTTGAAATTCAGGGAGTAAATACTTTCTCTTTTCCCTCCATCTAAACGGGTAAGATGACAGTAATACAGTGGTACCTCGAGATACGAGTTTAATTCGTTCCATAACCTTGGGGCATGGGAAACTATGAGACTCTCGAGTCGCGGTAAACTGGTGGGTCGTGTGCAGCCGGCCGATCCGAGAGATTACTCCTATCTCAAATGTTGCTCTTATTTCAAAGCAAAAATTGCTCGCTCGACGGCTCGTATCTCAAAAATCTCGTATGTTAGGGCACTCGTATCTCGAGGTACCACTGTATTTCCTATCCCTCCCTGTGTGATAAAAGAAGATACTAACGTTGTTGTCCTCGGCATTTGGAGGAGACACTGGTGTGTTCCCATAAGCGGGCAGGTTCCCAGGCGTGTGGGTTTTACTGTCAGCGTGGAAGCTGCGGTAGGTAATGAACATGTGAGTTTCTCCCGCCTCCTGCCTTGAGCTCTCTCTGATGCGTTGTGGTGGGTAAGAGCGAGCCCCCTGGGGCCAGAGGCTCTGGGTCCAGCTGTGGGGTCTGTACAGGGGTCTGTCACCTTCACGTTCCCATCTATGAAATGGGCTAATGACCTGCCTACCTCCCTGGCCAGCTGTGGGCCCGGTGAGCCAGTGGGCGTGGAATCCTGAGAGGTGTTCCTGGCGGGAGTGAGCACAGGTCATACATGGCAGTGCATGTGTCCCACTGCTCTCGCCAACATCACGCGCACAGACACCCTCCTTTTCACCAGCGAACGCCAGTGCACCGAGGCTCACCCAGAGACCGGCGTTGGCTTTTGTACGGCCCAGGGCTGCGTTCAGGCTTGTGTTGTGAGATGCATGCCTTCCCCTGGCCGCCTGGCTCCCCGGGTGACAGGCCGGTGCTTCTCTCCGCAGGCTGCACGCTGCTCTTCTACGAGACCTACGGGAAGAACTCGCTGGACCAGAGCGGCGCGCCCCGCTGCGCCCTGTTCGCGGAGGACAGCATCGTGCAGGCCGTGCCCGAGCACCCCAAGAAGGAGAACGTGTTCTGCCTCAGCAACGCCTTCGGGGACGTCTACCTGTTCCAGGTACCGCCCGGGCCTCCGCGCGGGCCCGATACCGTGCGCGTCCACGGGGGTGTGAGGGGCAGAGCCGAGAGGACAGCGGGCGGCGACACAGAGCCACAGCTCCGTTAGCGAATGTACCGGGTACAGGTGCTGGGGAATTCTGTGAGAGAGAGAGATTGAGAGAGAGAGAGAGAGAGGGAGAGAGAGAGAGAGAGAGAGAGAGAGAGAAACATCAATGATAAGAATCACGGATCGGCTGCCTCTTGCATGCCCACATTGGGGATCGAGCCTGCAACCCAGGCATGTGCCCTGACTGGGAATCGAACCGTGACCTCCTGGTTCATGGCTGATGCTCAGCCCACTGAGCCACACGGGCTGGGCAGGATTATGTCCCCTCTGCTCCCCCTGTCCTCCCAGGCCCTCGGGAATCAAGGAAGCGGTGACCCTGAGCTGAGCGGGTGGGGGTGTGTTTGGAATGGGACGGTTTTATGGGGTGGAGGTGCCCTGAGCTGTTAGGCACCAGAGCCCGGCCTGCCACCGCAGAGAGCGCCCCGCGCTCACACCACGCTGGAGAGTTTCCATTCTTCCTTCGTGCGTCCGCCCTCCCGCGTCCAGGCCACTAGCCAGACGGACCTGGAGAACTGGGTCACCGCCATCCACTCGGCCTGCGCATCGCTCTTCGCCAAGAAGCGGGGCAAGGAGGACACGGTCCGGCTGCTGAGGAGCCAGACGCGGAGCCTGGCCCAGAAGATCGACATGGACAGCAAGATGAAGAAGATGGCCGAGCTGCAGCTGTCCGTGGTCAGCGACCCCAAGAACCGGAAGGCCATCGAGAACCAGGTACGCCGGCCGCCCCGGTGCCCCTCCGCCGGCCGGCCACGCTGGCGGCGGCCCGGCCCCATCTCCCGGGAACGGCCGCGTGTGTGTGGCTCTCAGCCCAGCACCTCATGGCTGCGTGTGTGTGGCTCTCAGCCCAGCACCTCATGGCTGCGTGTGTGTGGCTCTCAGCCCAGCACCTCATGGCTGCGTGTGTGTGGCTCTTAGCACAGCACCTCATGGCTGCGTGTGTGTGGCTCTCAGCCCAGCACCTCATGGCTGCGTGTGTGTGGCTCTCAGCCCAGCACCTCATGGCTGCGTGTGTGTGGCTCTCAGCCCAGCACCTCATGTCTTGCCTGTGTGTGGCATGGGCAGAGGGATGTGCTTTCAGCCTCGGGCTGCTGTGCACGTGTCACGTGGTGTTTCGTGCCACAAGCTTTTCCCCTGATATTGAGCGGCCCCCCTGGCCCCGCTGAGCCTCCCAGGTATGGTCACTTTCCGAACAAACTGTAGAATAAAACCACCAGAGGATGCGAGGTGAGGTCCCTGCGTCTGTGGGTTCCAGAAACCAGGTCGCTTCCGCTGTGGACCAAGTCCTGAGGAACGCGCCTTCCCTGGTCCGACTTCTCCTTTGTGTCACCACCAGCAGGCACAGCAGGCGGGGTTGGCGCTCCCGGCCACTCAGAGGAGAAGGGCTGCTTAGCGCTGGTTTCTCAGTGCTCAGATAGCCTGCCACACGGGTGCGTGTCCGTGACCGTTCTGTGCTCCGTGGTCCGGTGCCTCCGATGGCTCAGGGCGCCCACTCAGGGCTCAGGGCGGCTGGAGGGGGGAAGCATGGCTGTCACTCTTCCTGGCTCCAAACCTGAGCCTCGAGGCCACACGGAGCCCTCTCTGCGGGGAGGCCCGGCCTGGAGTTCCCAGGACTTTCGGTACCGTCGCATGGTTAGGTCCGGGGAGAGGTTTTAACATGACGGAGGATGGGTTGAATTGGCACAATTGGCAGCTGGCGAAAGGAATACAGCCCGAGGGAAATAGGAGGCACATGGGGTGTGTGTGGGGGGGGAGCTTGGGGAGTGAGTGATGGGGAGTCCGGGAGGAGTTCTGAGGGAGATGAGGCCAGACGATGGAGGTGCCGGGCCTGAGCGAGGGCTTCACCCAGGAGGCAGCGTGAGCTGGCGGGAGGGTCCGGGCAGGAGGAGAGCGTTCCGCTTGGTTCTGTGAGTGCCAGTCGGGGCCAGGCGCATGCACACGGATTGGGGACTTGCAGGAGCTGCTGTCGTAGCCCGAGGGGGGCTCCCAGATGAGCAGGGTGACGGGGAGCCGAGCGTGGAATGCCAGCATCTCATAATGAATTCAGGGCAAAGGATATTCCCGAGTGTTTGGAAGACAAACCGGAAGTGGAGCCTTCAGTGTCGTCACGGAGGACTGCCTGGGGGAGAGATGCCTGCATTGCTTCTTCTTTTTTTCTTTTTTTTTTTAATAAATATATTTTATTGATTTTTCACAGAGAGGAAGGGAGAGGGACAGAGAGTTAGAAACATCAATGAGAGAGAGACATCTATCAGCCTGCTGCACACCTCCCACTGGGGATGTGCCTGCAACCAAGATACATGCCCTTGACCAGAATCGAACCTGGGACCTTTCAGTCCGCAGGCCGATGCTCTATCCACTGAGCCAAACCGGTTTTGGCTGCATTGCTTCTGAAAGAAGGAGACAGAGTTCACCGGAAAAAGCATGGCATCCCAGACAGGACGCTCTAAAACCTGGCGGTGCCCCCTGCGGGTGACTGTTGGGGCATATGATGGGCAGGTGGGAGGGACGGAGGATGCAGAGGCCGCCTCCCGCCTTCTCTGGACCCACAGACGCTGCTAGGGTGGCCCTTCCTCTGACGCCTCTCACACACAAGCCAGAGCTCATCTAAAAGCGCATCCGATCACGCGATGACCATGTTTAAACATCTCTTAGTGGCTCCTTGTTGCTTCCAACATACAGTCCTGGTGACCCTCCCCGCCTGCACCTTCATCTTACCCCACCGAACCTCCACCTCTCCTCCTGGTTTTGCCTCCGGCAGAGAAGGCCCACGTGAGCCGCACACCTGCACACAGACTGCCCCCGTCCCTGACCCCTGGCCGTCGGAGGGACAGGATACTTCCTCTGGGAGCCACCCTTGACTCCTCTCATACCCTCTCCATCCGGGCCCCTGTCTCTTCTCCCATCAGTCTTGGCGTCTCTGTCCCCGCCCTTGGCACCCTGTTCTATAATTACCTCCTGGGTATAAGGTTGCTCCTGGCGTGAAGTATGACCCCCTAAAGCAGGGGTGGGGAACCTTTTTCCTGCCAAGGGCCATATGGGTAGTTATTACATCATTCGAGGGCCATACAGAATTACCAGCTTAAAATTAGCCTGCTGTTTTGTTCGGTCAAACGGTTGCCTAACCCACCCCAAGGCCTCGGCAGGGCCAGACCAAGTGACTCCACAGGCCTTACCTGGCCCGAGGGCTGGGCACCCCCTCCCGTAAAGGGTAGGTCTCTGTCTAAGCCTGTGCCCCTGGTACTTCACTCAGGTTCCTCCGTGAATGCACCCCTGTCTTCCTTCCTTTCGACTGCCCACTTGGATGGCACCTTCTCTGCCATGGCGCCCGCCCACTCCTCACCCCACTCCCCTCCAGCTCTCGGCCTCTTTCCCTCAGGCCTTTCCTCCTTCCTTCCCCAGCTAACGTCTCCTCGGGCTATGATCACGTATGATTTCGCAGTAACTCCATATGGTCAGGTGTGTGTGTATCACCCATTTGATGGTTGAATAATGGAGCCCGAGAGAGGTTAAGTGCGTTTTCTAATGTCGCATAGCTGCCAAGTGGCAGAGCTGGGGTTCGAACACAGGGCTGTGCTTCCACCCAGAGGGATCTCCTGCCTCTCGCAGTAAGACTTGTGTGAATACGGTTATGTTTCACTTGCTAATTAGCCAGGCGATGGTTGGTTTTATAGAAGAGAGAAGTTAATCCTTAATTGACATGTTTTCATAACTTAGAATTTTTAGCTCAACTTGATGGGAAGTAGCCTATCTAATAAAGAGGGGGTAGGCTGATTGGCCCTCACGCCATCACAAAGATGGTGGTGCCCACAGCCAATTAGGAGGGAATATGCTAACTGACTGTGCCCACAGCCTGCTGGGGTGCCAGGCGTGTGGCAAGGCTGGTTCTGGCCCCGCCTCTGGAGTCCTCCAGTTCCCTCAGCTCCCCAGCTGCCTTGGGCCGGCCAGAGGCACAGACAAGCCTTGGCTGGCAGCTGCCCAGCTTATGCCTGAGGCACAGGCAAACCTCAGATGTTGGCTGCCCAGCCTCCCAGGGCCGGCCTGAGGTTCAGGTAAGCAGGGCAGACTGAGGCTTGCGCTGCCGGCAGTGGCAGCAGCAGAGGTGTGATGGGGGCATCTCCTTCCCCTGATCAGCTGTGAGAGGGGGCAAACCCAGCTGAGGGACTGCCCCCCACCCTGATCTCCAGTGCATGCATTTTTCATGCACTGGTCCTCTAGTGTTTATTATAAAGCTGAATTTCCTGGCATATGAATTATACCTGGAAGGCAAAACAAAGCCACCGTGGCTGGTTGTTCTAACCACCAGTCAGCCTCAGTGTGGCCTGCGTCACTGCGTGGGTTTCTCTGTGGAGGTGGGTTTTGGTGCTGGGAACGTGGAGCTGTGCAGCTTCTTCTGTCCAAAGGGAAGAACACCCACCTTTCCGGGCAAACCTGGTGGAGGAAGAATGACAGGCACTGTGATCAGGTGACTCAGGGGTAGGAAATACCATGTGAGGAGGCTGGGTGTGGCCTGCAGGTGCTGGCTGTCTTTCTCTGTGTCAGTATTCACCTGCCGTGTTTGGCCTCGGGCGCCATCTCCCGCCATCTCCTCCCCCTCCCTCTTCCCAGCGCTCAGTGAGTGAGCACAGTGATGTTAGTGATAAAGAGGGAACTTTTACATTGCGTCTGTGGAAGGGCTCAGAAATGGGAATTTCCTCCTCAATATCATTAATTTTCCCGTTTGAACTGAAAGACAGTGGAAACTTCTTTAGAGCAAGTTTTCTTTATCCTTGTCATTTTGTTTGTTTGTTTTGTGCATGGACGTTAAAAGAAAAGGTGCCTGGCCGGTGTGGCTCAGTGGTTGAGGGTTGACCTATGAACCAGGAGGTCATGGTTCGATTCCCGGTCAGTGCACATGCTGGGTTGTTGGCTCGATCCCCAGTGTGGGACTTGCAGGAGGCACCTGATCGAGGATTCTCTGCCCTCATTGATGTTTCTCTCTCTCTCCCTCTACCTTTTTCTCTGAAATCAATAAAAATTATTTTTTTTAAAAAAAGAAATACATGAAAGCTTACTCTTCAAAGAAGTTGAGTTTTTATTCTCATGTCCTGGATTTATGTTAAAAATGAAGAAATACCTAAGAGCAATTGTCAGTTTTTCAGGAATTTTGAAAAATGGTAAAAAAAAAAAAAAAGAGCCTTGGTATAGGAGAATTGATTTGGGGCATTTTAATTTTAGATAATGTTAGAGAAAAAAATCTCCAGAACTCCTCAGAAAAATGTGATGTCCGATAACATACTATTTTAGTGATGATTACATTTTCCTAAAGTGGCGTATATATAAGTAGCTACAAAATTGTCTTCTATCTCTCCCTTTACTTTTACAAAATGTATGCCCATCTCCTTCTTTACCCCCTCTTTTGAAGGATAATTACAAAATATTACTTTAAATTTGGGCTGAACTTGCACGTGGCTGATAGGAAATTGAAATGCAAAATGTCGCTATGAATAGGGGCCACCAAGTGAGAGTGTAGATGGTCTTACATCCTGTCTTTAGAACACGGGGCGGGGAGAAGAAATATAGTTGGTAATTGGATGGAAATTTAAAAAAATATATATTTCATTGACTTTTTACAGAGAAGAAGGGAGAGACAGAGAATTAGAAACATTGATGAGAGAGAAACATCAATCAGCTGCCTCCTGCACAACCCTCCTCTGGGGATGTGCCCGAAACCAAGGTACATGCCCTTGACGGGAATGGAACCTGGGACCCCTCAGTCCGCAGGCCGACGCTCTATCCAGTGAGCCAAACTGGTTTTGGCCGGATGGAAATTAAATGCAAGTTGCTGAAGCAGTTCTTGGGTAGGACAGAGGTAGCTGCCTTAGGAGTGGGAAGACCTGGGACCCAGCTGTGTCATAGTACATGGAAGAGGCTTGCAGCCACATATTGTTCCTCAGATCAGCTCTGAGCCCTGCCGGTCTGGAAGGGCAGTGTATAGTGTGACCCCCGGCAGGTCACTCCCCTCCTGGGCTCGGCCTCCCGTGCTGGCAGAGAAAGGTGGGCCGATCCTGCTCCCCTAGCCACCTCAGGGCCTGTGTTTCAGACTCTCTCCATGTTACAAGATCTGTCCTGAGTTGGGCGTCCAGTATTTCTTTCTTTCTTTTTTTTATTTAATATATTTTATTGATTTTTTTAGAGAGGAAGGGAGAGACAGAGAAAGTTAGAAACATCCATGAGAGAGAAACATCGATCAGCTGCCTCCTGCACGCCCCCCACTGGGGATGTGCCCACAACCAAGGTACATGCCCCCTTGACTGGAATCGAACCCGGAACCTTTCAGTCTGCAGACTGACACTCTATCCACTGAGCCAAACCGGTTTCGGCCAGTATTTCTTTTTTTCCCCTTTATTTAGTCTTTTATTTTTGTGTGTGTAAACTTTAAATTAAAGTTCTTTATTGTTTAAAGTATGACACGAGTCCCCTTTTCCCCTGCTGCGTCCAGTCTTCCTACTGTCCTCTTCCCTCCACGGAACCCACCTCTAACTCCCCGTCTGCATTTACTCTCACCTGCGTATTCCCCCAACTCCTTCCCTACACTCTGGTGGCTCCGTGGGAAAAAAAAAAATCAGATATCTCATTGTTCTCATCCAAGCACAAATCCTCGTTTACCCTCCCTGACCGAGTCTCTCTATAAAAAACCGTGGCCTTAAAACACCAGGTAATTACTGTCTTGAGAGGTGGACTGGATGTGTGACTAATGACGGCTCACTCTGCCTCAGACGTCTCTGGGGATAAAGGGTGCATTCGTCACGGCTCTCCAGAGACAGGGAGCCCGCAGGACAGAGGGAAAAGAGAGAGAGACTAATTAGAAGGCACAGGCCTGGGTGATTACGGAGGCGGGCCCGTCCCAGGGCCTGCAGAGCGAGTCGGCGTGGGCCGCTTTATCTCCCGGTGTCCAGTGGCTCCTTGGTTTTCTCTCTCTCCCGCGTCCACCCTCTGCAGAGCATCTAGCACAGCGGTTCTCAACCTTTCTAACGCTGCAACCACTTAATACAGTTCCTCGTGTTGTGGTGAATCGTCATGTAAATATCTGTGTTTTCTGATGGTCTTAGGCGATCCTGCTAGTGGTTCTCAACCTGTGGGTCACTGCTGCAGAGCCTGAGACCATCAGAAAACAGGTCACGACCCACAGGTTGAGAACCGCTGATCTAGAAAGTATCTCAGAAACCTGGAGGTATGAATAAGGAGACGCTTTAAGAAACAGCCGCATTTTATGGGCAGACACAACCGTGCCTTTATAACGGTGGGTTTTCAGCTTGAGAAGGCGGTCGTGAGCCAGGCTGGGCATATGCTTCCCTTGTGCCTGTAGCTGTGTTTGTGCTGGTCCCCAAAGGGCATTTGCTTCTTGCTATCTTGAGTGACTCAGAATGTGCAGGAATGTAAAGCCACGCCCCCCCCACACACATATCACACACATGTCCAACATACGTTCGTATGCCGTCCAGTGCCTCTAGTCAGCAGGAAGGAATGACACACGGTGGGAAGGCTGGCTTAGCATGCACCTCCGCCTGAGGCAGGTGTCTCCCGAGGTCGTGCCCCTCCAGCATGCACTGTGGGGACCCCGATGCAGTGCTGCACCATGTGACCCGCTGGCTGTGTTTGGGCGGGCGGGCCGGAGCGGGGCGAGGGTGGGGGGCGGATTTCAGCCAGGCCCCAGGGTGTGAAAGGGACCCAGTTTTCTGTTTGATCCCTGAACACTGCTCCTCTTGCTTTAAACCGCCCTGTGCTTGCCCCCAGATTCAGCAGTGGGAGCAGAACCTGGAGCGGTTCCACATGGACCTGTTCCGCATGCGCTGCTACCTGGCCAGCCTGCAGGGCGGCGAGCTGCCCAACCCCAAGAGCCTCCTGGCCGCCGCCAGCCGCCCCTCCAAGCTGGCGCTGGGCCGGCTGGGCATCCTGTCCGTCTCCTCCTTCCACGCCCTGGTGAGTCCCCGGGGGGCGGAGGACGCTCCCCTTTCATGGCCCTCAGCTCCGTCTGTCCCTCCCGCACCGTCAGGACGGGCTCCCCAGTGTGGAATTAAAGGGCTGGTGGATGGTTACAGTACGGGGCTTCCTGAAATCGCCCCTGTGGTGTGGTCTGTGCCGTCCCCGCTCAGCCTGGGGAGGGCCCGTGGGTGCTCTGCCCCTGCTGCCCCAAGGAGAGATCCGAAGGGGGTCCAGGCCCGTCTGTGCAGTGGGTGGGCTCTGTGGCGGGTGCCCATGGGCTGTGCCAGCAGCTCGGGGCGGGTCGGCGCCGGTGGACAGGCAGCGGGCGCTGGCAGCAGCTTCATCCCCTCCCTCCCTCTCCCCCCACCGCCCTCACGGCTCTGACTGTTCCACCAGGTGTGTTCCCGAGACGACTCCGCTTTCCGCAAGCGAACGCTCTCGCTCACCCAGCGAGGCAGGAGCAAGAAGGGGCTGTTCTCCTCCCTGAAAGGGCTGGACACGCTGGCCAGGAGGGGCAAGGAGAAGCGGCCCTCCCTCACGCAGGCAAGTGCCCGCTCCCCGCGGCCAAGGCCTCCCGGGACACCCTGGTCCCTTCTCTCCCCCC
>PVJN01065231.1:0-10308 GCA_004026805.1 Lasiurus borealis | reverse complement strand
CCCCCCATCAGCTCCCACGGCTTCCGTGTGTCCAGGTGGAGCCTGACACTCAGGCTACGTGTGCCCGATGGGAATTCTGCTCCCCAGAGCCCGCCCCTCCCTCTCACACCCAGCGGCTGCCCACGCCCACCGCTTGCCTCTCACACACCTACCCGAGCTGTCCTTTTTGCCTTTGATCTTTAACTTCCCGTAGGGCCCGCTGGCCCCAGGAGGGGCCTTTGTGACCTTGTCTGGCTGTTGGGGGGCCTTCCTGGCCTTGCCCCCTCTTGCCTCTTCGCCCTTGGTCTGGTCCTCTTTCTTGGGGGCCTCCTCCTTGGCCTCCCTAGGTCTCCGGGGGGCCGGCACGGTGGCTGTCTTCCTGGGCTTGGGTTTTTTTTTCTGCTTGGGAACTAACTGGCAGAGGAGAGAACGGGGTGGGGTGAGAGCTGAGGTTCTGGGGGCTCATGTCCCCACTCCCCACGTAAAGCTCAGGGAAGAAGGCCCCCTTCAAAAAGAGGGGAGACAGAGGTGGTCCGGGCATGGGGGAGAAGACACACAAGCATCTGCCACCAGGAGCGCAGTCAGGCCTTTCCTTGCCCTGCGAGGAGCTGGGGGCCCAAGTCTCCCAGTCTCACCCAAGCTGCCCCTTCCTGCTTCCTGAGGCCACGGGCGCCCCCGCTCCCCCCATATCCGGAAGCATCCAAGCCAGACTACTGGGCGCAAGTGACGCACACTGTGAGCCCCGACTCCATCCTGAGAGGCTAAGCTGTGAACCTCCTCGGCATCCTCCCTGCCCACAGGGTCCATGGCCCGTGGCTCCGACTCACCCTCCCTCTCCCCACAAAGCCTGCCCCGTCGTACACTGCCCCGTCTCCAAACTCCCCGCCTCGCCCATGATGCCCGCCAGTGGAACGTGGACATCACGGCCACACAGCCCAGCGTCTACAACTCCCCCAGCACCCCCAGCACCCCCAGCACCCCCAGCAGAGTCTTCTCGGCCCCAACTAAGTTCAGCCTTCCCATCCTTACACGGGAGCCATCGGAGAAGGTGTGCGCATCTGGGGATGCAAGGGCCCCTGGCAAAAGTGTGGTCCTTGCCTTCTAGAGTCCACTTGTGACAATGTTGCCCCCTCACCTCCAGCCTTCCTGGCTCCCCAGTTCCCACCCAGACCAGAAACAACCCACACTCCCAGCACATGATATACCCCCACCTCTGAGTGCCCAGGCCCTTCCCTGCCTCCCACCCCTGATTAGCTCCGAGGCCCTGCAGCCTGACCCAGCCATGGGTCCCCCAGCACCCTCTCTTCTCCCAAATCCCACCCTCGCCCCGGGTCTTGCCATGGCTGGCCAAGCGCTGGCCCACGTCCAGGTGTTCCACAGGGACGGGACTTCCTGGGTGCAGCCACCATCACCACAGGGACTGGAACGCCGCGGGCTGCGAATGTTCCAGGGCAACTGCCAGAGCAACTGCTACCTGCTCGGGTGCAGCCAGGACGGGGCAGACCCCTGCCGCCTGGGTCCCCGAGATTTCCCTGGTGGCCGTGGCAGGCCTGGTGCTGGGGTTCAATCTTGTGACAGATCTGACCCCTCTGGAGCCCTCCCCTTTGAAAGAGGAGGATGTGGTGCTTAGGCGGGTGTCAGCCTTGGTTTGGAGCCAGAGAGCCTGGTGGAGGGAGGGGGGAGGGCGTAAACCTGACCCTGCGAGCTGGGGCCCCAGGTTGGGCTGCCTCGTCGGCGGTGAGGGAGTTCCCGGAAAGGGTGGTGGGCAGAAGGCCACACAGCGGAGATGGTCACTGGTCACTGAACACACCTGACAGGGATGAGGTGGACACAGCATAGTGACCAGAGCTGTTTGGGGGCTCAGACGGGGCTCACCCACCAGCCTTCCTGGAGAAGGGGGAGTCTCTGAGAACACACAGGAAAACGGAGAGGAGACAGGGAGACGGGGGAACGGGCAGGGGAACAGCACACAGAGGTCAGGGAGAGAGAACTGGAGCTGGAGCGGGAGCTGGAGCTTAAACCCTGGCCGAGTCTCCGTCACCCTGTGCCCCTCCCCCCGCCCCCTGCAGGCTCACTTTGAAGCTGCCAGTGGCCCCCCGGGCCCGGGAGTTGATGGGCCTGATGAAGAGGCCGCGCTGCATGCCCGTGTCCAGGGCCCGCTTCAGCAGGTACTTGAGCCGGACGGCGTCCACCGTAGGGTACTTCTGCAGGATGTACACCTTGATGGCCATCACCGAGGTGCCCTGGCGCTGCTCGCCCGCCTGCAGCGCCTCCAGCACCATGCGCAGCATCGGGGGGTTGCGGCGTGGCGGCGGGTCGGCATGTTGGCACGGACCTGCGGACGGACAGCAGGACATCACCCAGAGCCCAAACCACCGTCAGGCCCCACGGACCACCAGCATGCCTGGTGAGGCACACACCAGGCCCCAGCCAGGCCCCACGGTGGGCAAAGGGCCTGGGGGATCCAGTGACCCCAGGGAATGCCTGTGAGCACCCCAAGGACAGGACACCTCGCGTGACCAGGCTGTCTCCTAGGCCTGTCATGGGTTTGGGCTCACACAACGGAAAGCATGAAGTGTTCCTTTTGAAAAAACAACCCAACAAGCAAAATGGGTCCAGAGACAGGAAACGTGCAATAGATGAACGAATCTCAGAGAAAAGTGGGGAGGCAGGAGTAGGGGGAAGAGGTTAACCAAAGAATCTAGATGCATATATGCATAACCCATGGACACAGACAACAGTGTGGTAAGGCCTGGGAGGGGCTGAGAGTAGGGATGAGGGGGATCAGAGGGGGAAAAATAGGGGACGTCTGTAATACTTCCAACAACAAAGATAATGTTATAAGCAAACAAACAACCCGAAACTGGATCCAATGTCTATCTAACTGCAGGCAGGGCACCCAGGGGCTCTCCGAAAGGGACGCAGGGATGAGATCAGCGGAACCCGGGCTGTGAGGACCTCTGCAAGACTCAAAGCCCCGGGTCCATCTGCACATCCGTAAGGATAAGACAAAAAGGGGGAGTTGTCCCCAGAGATGAGATTCTGGAGAAACCTTTCAACCAAATGCCAGGTGGAGTCCTTTCGGGGACTCTGAACAGGATTTGGATGAGACAGCGGGAAGTGGGGGGGAAGGGGGAGGCAAGACAACTAGCTAAATGTGAACACCGGGAACATCTTCGTTTCAGGTGTGCTAATAGTATTGGAATTATTCTGTAAGAGGTTCTACTTCTGGCACCTGCCTCGAAATAGCCCCCCACACAAAACAAGAGTAGCCATCCACTAATGACGGTTGAGGTTGGATGATGGGTGCTGGAGGTGGGATTGGAGCGGGGGTGGGGGAGGGTCCCTGTACCACTCTGTCTATTTTTGTGTTCATTTGAAAGTTTTCATAATAAAAAAGTTACAAAACAATTCCACTGCTAAATATATACCCGAGCGAAATGAAAACATGTGTCCACACAAACATTTTTACACACAATGTTCATAGCGGAGGTATTTATAAATCGCACAAAAGTAGAAACAACGCATATGTCCATAAACTAATGGGTGGATAAACAAAATGGATTAGCAATAGAATGGAATATCACCCAGCCAAGAGAAGGAGTGAAGTGCTTCCGTGAAAACGCTATGCTGAGTGAAAGAAGTCCGTCACACAAAAAACATTGTGTAGCACTTCATGCATACGCACTTTCTGGATGGCAACTGCTAGTGGGCGCAGGTTTTCTTTCGAGGCGATGAAAATAATCTAAAATCGACTGTGGAAATGGACCCACAGCTGCGCATATACTGAAAGCCACGGTACACTTTTAATGGGTGAACTGGCTGATGTGAGAAAGGAGACGTAATACTTCAAACAATTTTAAAAAGTGGTTTAAATAGAAAATCTGATTTAAGTATTAGGTGGTTAGAAATGCTACATTCTAATCAACTTGCAAAAATTAAAGACCTCAGAAAGGAATCAATTGGCTAAAATATATATATTTTAAAAACACATTTTAAAGTAGGAAAAAAAAACACCCCAAAAAATTATAAAGACCTAATCCATTTGGACCATCGCTGTCTCCCGGCCAGGAAGAGCCCAGTGTCTGGGAATATTCATTCTGGAGCTAAAGCCTGTGAATTGGTGGAGTCCTGGGTCAGTCACCCCAGGCCTTGGGGCTTTTACCCTCCTCGCTGGGCCTCCGCCTTCCCATCTGGACAGTGGGAATGGGGCCTTTAAGGAGGCCGAAGCCCACCCAGCTGCAGTATTCAATGGTTTCCAACGGGGTCCTCAGCCTGGCTTGGGCTGACACATGCTGTAGTGTCCCCACTCCTGCCTCTCCCTAAATCATTCCTGGCCCAGGGACCCACATCCAAGTCTCCTCCCTCCCCAGACCCCCACAGGATTCAGCTTCTCATTTGGCAGCTATTTAATACTGCAACGTCCAGTATCACACCTGCCCCACACCTGCCCTCAACTTTTCCCTCCAGGAACGGTACCTTCCCTCCCTGCCCCCCATACCTTCCAGACATCCAACAAGAACCCAGGGGGGGGGGAGAATCCAAGATGGCGGCATAGGTGAACACCTAAACTGCTGCCTCGCACAACAATTTCAAAACTACAGCTAAAAGACAGAATGGACACCATCCACAACCACAGGAAAGCTGGCTGAGTGAAAATTCTACAACTAGAAGGAAAGAGAGAGGCTCACGGAGACTCAGAGGAGCTGCAAAAAGTTGAAGTATAGAGACATGCATGTGAAGAGGATGGGTGGTGGAGGGCCTGGTGGGCTTCCTCTAGTGGGAGAGAGACAAAAACTCCAGACTGCACTGAACCCCAGTTCTGGACTAGACTCATACAGGGGGGAGTCTGGATTTTCGTGAAAAGGGAGGAGTGCACAGAAATTTAGGGGTGCTGCAAAAAGCAAAGGTCTGGAGGCGTGTGCAAGTGCGTGCAGAGAGGACTGACTGCTGATTGTGCTGCTGGCTTTCTCTAGCAGGAGGAAGGTGGAACTCCAGTTCCAACTGCACTGAACCCCAGTTTTGGGCAAGACCCTGGGGACCCAGACTCATACAAGTCCCCGGAGTGCACAGAAACTAAGGGGAGCTGCAAAAGGCAGAGATCTAGAGGCACATGAGCACAAGTGCACATAGAGAGGGCTGCAATGATTACTGAGGGACACTGAGACCCAGGGGCCATGTAGGGCAAGACCGATGGGAAGCCAAAGCCGTCTGCTCAGCCCCAAAACTCTGCCCCATCCCAGCTGAGTACAGAGGCTTTTGCAATTTTGCAAGTCTTGTCTCATAAAGCTGACTCCAGCACAGAAGTTCTCCCGGTGTAGACACAGTTGATCCTCACAACCACTTGGCTTGGAAGTCAATTCCCCCCAGTTATATCAACATCAATCAAGACTTAACTACAGGGGGGAGAAACCAAGATGGCGGCATAGGTAATCACCTAAACTGCTGCTTTGCACAACAATTTCCAAACTACAACTAAAAACAGAATGGACATCATCCAGAACCACAGGAAAGTTGGCCGAGTGAAAATTCTACAACAAGAAGGAAAAGAGAGGGGCTCACAGAGACTCAGAGAAGCTGCAAAAAGCTGAGGTATGGAGACCTCAGCATGGAGAGAGTGGGAGGCGGTGTGCCTGGCTGGCTTCCTCTGGCGGGAGGGAGAAGGAAACTCCCAACTTCACGGAAACCCCTTATCCTAAGGCATTGAATCCTAGCTCCAGGCAAGACTCATGGGGGTAGGGAGCAGGAAGAGTCTGGATTGTGAAAAGGGAAGAGTGCACAAAAAAAGGGCAGAAGTCTGGGACACACAAACAATGCACACAGAGAAGACGGAATACTGATTATGCTGCTGGCTCTCTCTGGTGGGCAGGAGACAGAGCCTCCCACCTGTGCCATTTCTAACTGCATTGAACTCCAGTTTGGGGCGAGACCCTGGGGAACCAGACTCATATGGGTCCTGGATCACAAGGGAACCGGAAAGGCAGAGGTCTGGAGGCACCCTCGCATGGGCACAGAAAGGACCACAGCAATTACCGAGAGACACTTGAGACCCAGAGGCTGCGTAGGGCGGGGCTGACTGCTCAGCCCTGAGACTCCACCCCACCCAAGCTGAACAGAGAGGCTTTTGCAATTTTGCAAGTCTTGCATCATAAGGCTGAATCCAGCACAGAAGTTCTCCTGGCATAGTGAAAATGCAGAAACAAAGGAACAGACCACAAACGAAAGAAATGGAGGCAAATGACTGGCTATAGAGTTCAAAACCACACTTATAAAGTTTTTCAAGAATCTCCTAAAAAAGATGGATAAATTTAGCGAGACCCAAGAGAAGATGAAAAAGGACCAACTAGAAATTAAACATACACTGACTGAAATAAAAAATATTATACAGAGACCTAACAGCAGACTAGAGGAAGGCAAGAATTAAGTCAAAAATTTGAAATACAAAGAAGCAGAAAACACTCAACTGGAAAAGCAAAAAGAAAAAAGAATCCAAAAATGTGAAGATAGTGTAAGGAGCCTCTGGGACAGCTTCAAGCATACCAACATCAGAATTGTGGGGGTGCCAGAAGAGAGCGAGCAAGATACTGAAACCCTATTTGAAGAAATAATGGGTGAAAACTTCCCACATTTAGTGAAAGAAATAGACTTACAAGTCCAGGAAGCACACAGAACCCCAAACAAAAGGAATCCAAAGAAGACCACACCAAGACACATCATAATTAAAATATCAAGAGCTAAAGACAAAGAGAGAATATTAAAAGCAGTAAGAGAAAAACAGTTCATTACCTATAAGGGAGCACCCATACAATTGTCAGCTGATTTCTCAACAAAAACTATACAGGCCAAAAGGGTGTGGCAAGAAATATTCAACGTGATGAATAGCAAGAACCTACAACCAAGAATACTCTACCAGCAAAGCCATCATTCAGAATTGAAGGGCAGATAAAGAGCTTCACAGATAAGAAAAAGCTAAGTAGTTCATCACCACCAAACCAGTATTATATGAAATGCTGAAAGGTACTCTTTAGGAAGAGGAAGAAGTAAAAGGTAAAGATAAAAATCATGAACAACAAATACATATCTATCAACAAGTGAATCTAAAAAGTGAATTAAAAATCTGATGAATAGAATAAACTGGTGAATGTAATAGAATTGGGAAAGGGGTGAGGGGGGTGCAGGGAGAGATTGGACAGAAATCATATACCTATGGATGAGGACAGTTGGGGTGGAGGTAAGGGCAGAGGGTGGGGTGAGAACTGGGTGGAGGGGAACTATGGGGGGAAAAAAGAGGAAGAAATGTAATAATCTGAACAATAAAGATTTGTTAAATTAAAAAAGAAAAAGAACCTAGGGACATCCTGGACCTCCCCTCCCCTTCACCACCATTCCCACTGTCCCCGCCCCAGACTCCCCCTAGGTTCCCCTCCCTCCATTTTGGCCTCTCCTCTCACTCATCGCCAGCCCCACCCCGGGCCCTTGCCTCCTTCCTGCTGCCTTATTTCTTCTTTTTTTTTTTTAAAAAAAAAATATTTTACTGATTTTTTACAGAAAGAAAGGGAGAGGGATAGAGAGTTAGAAACATCAATGAGAGAGAGAGAGAGACATGGATCAGCTGCCTCCTGCACGCCCCCTACTGGGGATGTGCCCACAACTAAGGTACATGCCCTCGACCGGAATTGAACCTGGGACCTCTCAGTCCACAGGTCGATGCTCTATCCAAACTGGTTTCAGCAACCTGCTGCCTTATTTCCCGGCCAACTCATTCTCACGGCATCTCACATCCCTCACCTGCACATTACCTTCAGCCTAAGGGCTGACGCACCTGACCACAGCCTAGGAGGCCCCATCTGATGGGCCCCACCCACCCTCACAGGTGTTCTCCCCAACTCTGCCCTTAGCCAGAGGGAAAACTTGTAACTCCCCAAATGCTCCACCAGCACTCCCACCTCCGGGCCTTTGCCTATGCTGTTCCTTCCATGCGGACGGCCTTCCTCATGAGTCACCCAGGCAGCTTCCGCTCGTCCTTTAAGTTTCGAACGGCACTGTGATTTGAACACCTGCCCTGGCTGCCCAGCCAGAGTGAGCAGCTCCTCCCTGTGCTCTCGGGGCACCTGGAACCCCCTCTCCTCCAAAGGAGCCTTTGCAAAAACTCAGGAAGATTCCTCTGCCTCACTCTCTCTCCTCCGGGTGAGACTGACCCTCCCTTCAGGGGTCCCCTCCTCCACGGTGCAGGCCTGCCCTCTCAGCGCGAGTTAAGAGACCTTCCTGGGCCCTACAGCCCTCTGGGTTCCCACAGTTAATATGCATGCCACATCATCAAGTGGCATCTATCGACGAGGCAAGTTTGCCCATCAGACTGGGAGCTACTGTAGGGAATGAACCAAGTCTGTCTCGTGGACCCTGTATGCGGAGAACCCCCGAAGTGTTATTGAAAACTGAGATGCAGCCCTAAATCCAACACTTACTTCCCTAATCCCTTCAACTGGCTGCAGAGGGCTACCGGCGCTCCCCTGGGAAGCAATGGGCTCCAGCGGGGGAGGCCCGCTCTGCCCACTTCCCCTGAGCCCGGCAGCCTCAGCGCTCAGGTCCTGCCTGCCCTGCCTCTGCTGGCCTCTAACTCAGCAGCCTCTGGGACGGGCGCTGGGGCCAGGCTGGAGAGGAGGACGGTGGGGGAGGAGGACGGTCTGGGACACCCAGGGAATGGCCTTGCTGGTACGAGGGAAGGGCTGCCTCCCTCTGCTCACCTGGCTTTAGAGTCCCAGACCACCCGGAGGTGAAGGTCATGGAGGTCTGCGAGGCCGAGGAGATCAGAGTGTCGTCACTGGAGGCCAAGATCCCAGGAGCCATTTCGAGGCTGACACAGACGCAGAGATGAGGCTCTCGCCTGCCTGCTTGTCTTATACCCCAGTGGCCTGGCCCCGTGATGCTAATTAGCCCCTGATTGGGCGGGGAGGCGCTGAGATCCTGACCGGGGCTGGAGGGTGAGGATGGGACACTGTAACCTTTCCTAGGGCACTGACACCCCAGCTTGGCCATCCACCCCTGTGTGAAGCTGGAGGAGTTACTGGCTTCTCTGAGGTCAGCCCTCCCTGGTAAAATGATGGTGGCTGAGACCCTTGTTCCATCCTGCACCCTCTGCCCGGCAGGGGCTGAGATGCTGAGGGGGAATGGAGCACAGCTGGGTTGTGTAGGCGAGGCCCTCCGATCCTACCGCCCAGGTGTCCGACCCTGTTCCCTGGCTGCTGCTTGCCTCGGTTTCTCAAGAAACAGCAGTTGGAGGCCAACAAATGGGGTTTGCCTGAAGCAGACACACCTAGGTCAACCTGTGGCCACTCTTATTTTTTAAATTTATCTCGTTTTATTTTTTGAGAGAGGGTACGGGAGGAGACAGAGAGAGAAATATCGATGGGAAAGAGACAGCAATTGGTGGCCTCCTGCACACATCCAGACGGGGCAAGGACCAGAGTATAGAATTGAACTCAAGACCCTTCAGTATGTGGGCTGACGCCCTAACCACTGATCCACCAGTGAGGGCCTTTATTTATTTATTTATTTAAGAAAGAAATCTTTCCCCGGCTGGTGTTGCTCAGTGGTTGGTCGCCCACCAGGAGGTCACCAGTTCGATTCCCAGTCAGCACACATGTCTGGTTATGGGCTCTATCCCCGGCGGGGGGAGGAGGGGTGGTGGTGCAGGAGGCAGCCGATTGATATTTCACTCTCATCGATGTTTCTATCTCTCTACCCCCTCCCTTCCTCTTTCTAAAATCAATAGACATTTTTAAAAATAGGACATCTTTATGGAATTAAAGAGTAATTTTAAAATAAAATTACTTTCTTTTATTTTATTTAAACTTGTCATTTTAAAATGAAATTGCTTAGCAAAAGTCTATAAAAATTAACAATGGCCATTGCGAAAGTGGACAAAAATACAAAAAAATATAAACAGGCAATTCACAAAACGGTTTATAAACACAGGAAAATATCTTCAACCTCCTTGGCGTCCTGGAAAATTCAAATTGAAACAATGATGAGCTATTATTTTGCCATAAAAATGACAAAAACTGATGACAAGGTGTTGGCAAAGAGGCAGGGAGCTGGGTGCAGAGGCTGTCGCTGCCCCTGCCAGGGGCGTAGATTGGGGTGCAGCCAACTTTGGAAAGGTTTCCCCTTAAGCCCAGCAACTCCCCTTCTCTGTCCTAGAAGTGCATTCATTAGGGGAAAAAAAAGTAAAATAGAACTAACTTCCAAGTGAATCACTTGGGGCCTGGCTAAATTACTGCCTTACTGTACAATACTCTGCAGCCACTTAAAGTGATGAGCTGGGTTACA
>PVJN01065230.1:0-10308 GCA_004026805.1 Lasiurus borealis | reverse complement strand
AGGCAAAAACCCTTTGCAGTGGGGCTGCCCGGCTGGGAGAGCCCCGTCCAGCAGTTCCCCGCCTTCTCCTGGAGGATAACTGGCTTCCAACTTGCCTCCAATCACTCCCAGTGCGACTCCCAGCCGCTCTCTCTCCCTCTGCCCAGCGACAAAGCTCCAGGTGCGTCTGTTTACTCCGCCGCCATTTTTTCATCCTCAACTTTTCTGCTTTTGATGTACAGGGCAGCCAAAATTTCTCTTCATGAAAATATTACTGGGAAGTTGATGTGTCTGGGAAAATTGCCTGGATTCTGGGAGTGTACAGTAAAACAATTAATCTCAATAGAAAAGAAAGCTCTGAGTTTGTTTTTAACCCAGATGTAAATTATTCAAATGCTTACTCCAGATTCAGACCTGAAAATGGCTACTGGGTTGTAGGATTACAGAATGAATCTGAGTACAATGCCTTTGAAGACTCTTACACCTCTGATCCCAAGATCTTGACTCTTTCCATGGCTGTTGCTCCCCACCAAGTTGGGGTTTTCCTAGACTATGAAGCAAGCACTGTCTCATTTTTTAATGTCACAAACCATGGGTCACTCATCTACAAGTTCTCTAAATGCCACTTTTCTCAGACTGTTTATCCCTATTTCAGTCCTTGGAACTGCCCAGTTCCCATGACTCTGTGCCCACCGAGCTCCTGAATGTTCTCCTTCCCTCACTCACTTCTGCGTAATAACCCTTGTCCTGGGGCTCATCTTCTGCACCTGAGCTCACTGCTCTATTCATACCTTCTCTTCTTTGCTGGCTCCTTCTGTAGAACATTTATTGATTTTTGGCTTAGAAGAGAAGCTTATTTACTCAGTTACCCTTTCCTATATTATCAGCAAAAGGTATCTAATCCCTCCCTATCAACAGAAGAATATTAATATAATACCTTTGTCCTCCCATTTTTCCACATTTTTCTTTAACCCTAACTTGAAGAGACATGAACCATGACCTTAGGACAATCCATAATCACCCCACAACTAAGTAGTATTTGAGTGTATATCTACTTGTTGCCCATCATACAGAAGGTTGTCCAGAGAATTTAGGGGGGAGGGGAGAAAACAAATGTAATATATGTACCCAGAGTGAACATTTTATTCAGTGTTTTAGTTTATATCCTGTCTCCTCTCTTACATGGTATATAATGATGGATATATTTTTGTTTATTCTCATAAAATAAAAATTGGATTTTAAACTACACCTAACTCTTAAGATCTTTGTGTGAAACTTTCATTCAATGTAAAGCACCTATTTAAGGGTTCTGCACAATATAATAAATGTTTGCCCTCATGATCTCAGGAAAGTATGAGTTGTGTCAATGTCCTATGCAATGGATGTGTGCCCTTCAGAGGAACAGAAAATGTTTCCACCGAAGCTCATTTGTCAAGTTTCTAGACTATTCTGTCAAGACTACTCCAGTCCCAGTTTTGTGTTATATAACTTTTTACATGGAGGATGGGACTGTTTTAAAGCCATTTATTGGGCATAGGTCAGAAAAATGCAAAAGTATGCATTCCCAAGATCTATCCAACAGAAGGAGCTATGTCTAGGGACAACCTTTCGGTGTTTAGAGTTTTTCCTTGTGCTGAAAAGATAGATCTGAGTATCACATCCTATAAACCATCCCATGTCTTTTTATTTTCCTTACTTTTAAAATCAGTTTCAAATTTTGATGAGGAATAGACTCACCCAGGATAGTAAAGGAACTTTTCTTGGAGAAGCACACATTATAAATTAAGGCAGCTCCTGCACAGAACTCAAATCAAAATATAGAGGGATAATAACTTGTCCCAGTAGAATTAAAAGGAGAGTACTCATCCTGGGAAAGGTATGCACATGCACACTTATACTTACACACACATAGATAAGTATTTGTATATATACATAAATATATATATACATACGTATGTATATAAATATAGATACATAGAAATATTTATATAATTATATAAATATAGATACATAGAAAGTATATTTATCCAAGTCTATTTAAAAAAATATAGAAGAAAGAATTCCTTCAGGGAGTTAAAGATTATGAAGTTATGAGGTATATCCCAATGAACCACAGCTAACGAGTGGAAGAGACCAGATTAGAATGGGGTATGTGATTCTCCAACTCATATGTCCTTTCTACACTTCACTCCCCAAGAAAAGATTTGAGTCAAATTCCCTAGCATGTTAGGTATGAGAGAAAACCATAAGATGCTGATTTACACAAGGAACCTGGAACATCATGGGAAAATATTAAGTGCCAAGAGATAGTGGTTGATGTGTTCAATTTATATAGATATTAATGAAGTGGGAGTTGCTCATGGTAATGTTTAAAACCAAGTTGAATATTTAATGACCAGGGTGCTCTTCCACTAATTAGCTGTGGGATATTAGCTTGATTAATCTAGAAACTGTGTTTTATCTCACATATATGATGGAAAGTTGCTAGAGCCAGTAAAACTATGTATGATCTTTAACTTAGATAAACAGGAATGCAAACACACCTGGGTACTGAATGAATAGTGGAAAATTCACTTCCCTAGAGAGCTCGAGGTTGTTGAAGAATAAATTAGGAATAATTGAACCATAGGTGGATGACTTTCAGTAACAAAATAACATCACTCAGGATGTTGTGCTCCTTGAGGAAGAAATTTTGAATAGGTGGGGACAGGTTGTTAAACTTGCTATAACTAATGTGTTTTCAAAGAATCAAGAGAATTAGAAGAAGGCCTATGGAAAATATTTTTTAAAAAGAGAAAAATTTATTTACTTATGAATTTATTTATTTAAAATCAGAGTGCCAAGAAGAGACATCTGAATATGACAACATGTTCATTAGGTGTGTTTCTTTTAATAATTAGAAGTATCTTTTGCTTCATTTAATCTTTTTTAAGTTTAATTTTCCCTTTACAGTTTTTTACTTTGCTAGGGTTCTTTCTTTATATTTATTTATTTTTATTAAGTTCATTGGGTTGTTAATCAGATGATGTAATTTTCAAGTGTACATTTCTATGATACATGATCTGTATATTGTACTATGTACCCAACACCCAAAGTCAAGTTATCTTCTGTCATCATATATTTGGCCTCCTTTATCCTTTACTATTCCCCACCCTTCCTTCCGGAACCATCATACTCTTGTCTGTGTCTATGAGTTTGTTTTATATCCCACCTTTATATTTAAAATTGTCTAAAGTACACTGGTCTGTCTGTTTTAGATCTTTCCCATGTGAGCAACATATAATCAGATTTTATTTTAAAAGACTTCAGTGCTAGGAAGTTCAAACAATAAATAGTTGTAACCTAAGTGAAGTGCTAGATGTTATGATGTTAATTTGTTTCATGTAGTCAATTTTCTGTTTCCTTTATGTGACTTAATTTTATAACACTTGTTATCAATATATCATGTACATACCACTTGCCACATACTCTATAGAGAATTTTGGTTATGTACACCGGAGTCTAGGACTCCTTGCATTTGATCCTCAGCTCTACTATTTTCTTATTGTGTGACCCTTGGTAAGCTACTCAATATCTCTTTGCCCCAGTTTTTACATCTTTAAATCTGTATAAATGTTTTATCTATTTTATAGGGTTGCTAAAAGGATTATAGAAGTGATTTCATGTAGAACTTTAGATTTACTATATTAAATGTTCTCAGAAACAATGAACTCTTGGTATGGAGGTTTCTTATTTGCTTTTATCTTGGCATGGAATTTAGAATATACAAATGCTATATTTTTTCAGTAGGGGGTCACCTCAATATTGATTAAAAACACATTTGAA
This sequence comes from Lasiurus borealis, assembly GCA_004026805.1. Classification (NCBI taxonomy): domain Eukaryota; kingdom Metazoa; phylum Chordata; class Mammalia; order Chiroptera; family Vespertilionidae; genus Lasiurus; species Lasiurus borealis. The sequence continues at coordinate 6,504 of PVJN01065230.1, read as the reverse complement.
CCAATTTCCTCATTAAATCCTAAGTATGGGCTGGAGGCTGAGTTGCATATCCTTTTGCTTACATCTATATATATATATACTGCCTTTCTAAGGAAACATAAATAGTGCAATAGGGCCTCACTCTGAAAAACAGTATTAGACTATCTTGAAGTGGGACATTTAATAATTTTAATGGGTGCACTGTGTTAATAATTTTCACATATTCTGTCCTATTTAATTTGTCAATTCTTATATAATCTTGATGGGTAGAAATTAGATGATCACATCCTATTTAATAAAGAGAGAATATGCTAATTGACCCTCACAGTGTTGCAAAGATGGTGGCACCCACAGCCAATAAGGAGGGAATATGCTAATTGCCTGCCCCACCCTCAAATATGGCAGTGCCCACAGCCAATAAGGAGGGAATATGCTAATTTACTGCCACACCTTCAAAGATGGCAGTGCCCACAGCCACAAGATGGCAGTGCCCAGTCCCTTCAGCCCCGCCAGGGCTGAGGGAATGTGGCAAGGCAGGGCCTGCCCCTAGGTGGGCCCAGGTGCTCCACATGCCTGTCTTCGGAGTCCTCCAGTCCCTTTAGCCCCCCCCAGCAACCCAGGGCTGGCCTGAAGCACAGGCAAGCCTCAGATGGCAGCTGCCCAGCTGCCCAGGGCCACCCGAGGTTCAGGTAACCAGGGCTGGCCAAGGCTGGCACTCTCAGCAGTAGCAGCAGCAGATATGTGATGGTGCATTGCTTTCTCCAGGTTGCCAGGTCACCTCCCATTCCCCAAAGCTCCCAGGCTGTGAGAGGCAGCAGGCCAGGCTGAGGGATTCCCTCCCCTACCAACTCCAGTGCATAAATTTTCATGCACTGGGCCTCTAGTTTTTATAGAAAACTTGTCCAAAATCTTTTATCTAGTGAGTGTGAGCATGGATTCAAAACCTAGTGATGTGATAGGCACACATACATCCACAACTACACAGCCACAGGCACATCATCTCACATGTAAATGCTAAACCAAAAATGTATCCTGAGGCAATGTTATCGCACAAACTTGGGCAGGGTTAATGATAAGTTTCTTTATATTCTTCCCTTGAGAGTCAGGATCCCTCAGGCCCTTATTATCTACCTTTTCCCCACATTGAGCAGTTATCAGAAAAAATAAATGAGCCGGAAATCACGTACCTATCAGTTTCTTCCTTTCCTCTTCATTTATTTCTTTGTTTGGTGGCTCTGCTCCTCTTGTAGATTCTCTGTGTGTTTGTCAGCACAATCTTTCTCCTCTATTTGGCTCTATTGAAGATTGGGTGAGTCCTGGCTGCTCCAAGGGATGTGGTTTGGACTCAAATTTGGAGAGAAGTGGGGAGGGAATGAAAAAGTCTGTTTCATTTTCTAGGAGCCAGTAATCAAGTACTATAGCTTTCTTTCTTGAGCAACTCCCAACTATAAGCCAAGGCCATGCCCTCCAGTACTTGTATATGCTCCAGCAATGAGACTGAAAAGATTAGAATACGTGGATAATTATATAGTTGGATTAAGAATGGCCATGGTAAGTGGTCAGGCAATTTCTGTATCAAATATCTGACAAGGACCTGTAGCCTTAACCTAAGAGTGGAATTAAGTCTGTGGTTTGTGTGTGCCCAGGGGTTCCCTTAGTTTTTATGTATCTGTCTATTTTGATTCTCTTTTTCACTCTGTGGTTTGACTTCTAGTAATAATGCTGGTGATATAAAATGTAATCTAATAAAAATAAATAAAAATATTATATGTTTATTATGTGCCAGGTACTACATTAAAATATGGTTTTTCAAGAGTATCTTATTTTATCTTAATAATAACAGCAAAAATTAGAGATATTGAGCCCTTTTTGAAAATGATGAACCCAAGGGTTATATAGTTCAAGTAAGCTTGCCCAAGTTCCAAGTTCACACAGTCAATTAGGGAACTGGTATTAAAGTGCCTACTTTTCTGGCTCCATAGCATATACTCCTTGCCAATATTTTATTAAGATACTGTGGGCACTTGTGTATGTGTGTATATATCATAATACCATAATCACATTTAACAAAAGTAGTACTAACTACTTCATATCATCTAATACCTACTTCATATTTAAATGTACCCAATTTTACACTATTTTTCTTTTATACCTGGCTTATTTAATCAGAATCCAATCAAGAATTGCATTTTCCTCATTTAAGCCCCATCTCTTCTTAATGTTACTGACTTTTTGCAAAGACCAGACTTTCATGTAGATTGCTCCACATTGTGAATTTGTTGTAGAATGGTAAGCCTCAGATTAACTTTCTTTATGTGTGCCCATGTATGCTTGTAATTACTTTTGAATGACTGTATAAATATCCTTTGTGTCTGAGTGTCTAAAAATATAAAAGCTAGAAAAGACTTTTCTTCACATGTTTAAAAAATAAGGATGACCTCAGGCAAACTAGAAAAGCTATGACTCAAAGTATATGATGCCATATGTTTTTGGAGTATATAAGGAGCACAGAAGAGAGGTTTCAACATCCCAATCAGATCTTTGCTGTTGGTAATAGATGAGCATGGGAACCCAAATGGACAAGAGAGCCAACATGAAGCTAAATTGGAGAACACAGATACTCAGCAGATGGGGCTGGACTGCCAGAGCTCTGAGCTGTGTTCCCAGAACCTAGAACATCCAAATTATGAAGACACCATAAAGGAAGTTTTTGAGTTGCTGTAAGAAAAGTTTTTATTTTTAGATAAGGGATGGTTATAAGGAAAAGAAGAAAGCAACCTGTTCCTCATTTGGCAAAAGCAGAAGACTGGAGAAATTAAGTTTTTGTCTGGAAGATGGAAGGTATGGTGAGCTGGACTTAAGAATGAGATTTAAAGTAGAGGTAGAGATAAGGTGAAGGTGTGTTATGTGTCCTTGTCAGGTTTGGAATCTGAGGCATATGGCCATGATAAGCTTTCTCTTAGTTCTGATCTTAGGAATCCTTGGCCTTGCTGTAGTTTGTTATCTGGGGATTATAAAAAGTGTTCTATGTATACACATTACTGGGGAAGGAAACAGGTTTTGGGGCCTAGTCTTTAAAAGAGAAATTCTTCAAGTAAAGGTTTTGGGCAGTTACATGAAATGGAAGTACCAAAATCCAAAATCCAATCATAGAATATTTTGTTTACAGTTTTATTGTTGTGTGTGTGCAATGCATATGTGTCTGGTGTGATTTCATTGGAGTGTGTGTGTGCAGTGCATATGTGTTTGGTGTGTGCATGTGTGCATGTATGTGTGAGTGTGTATGTGTGTGTGTGTGAGAGAGAAAAGTTTGTTTATGTTTGCGTAAAATAATGTAAGGTAAACATATGATGGTAAAATATATGAGAGAGTGTAAATATAATTCAGAGTATATCTGGAGTTGTAAGTATTAAGTGTTTGCCTATATCTGAGAAAGTATATGTGTTGGGAGTCTATTTCAAGAATATGTGTTGCCTTCCTTTAGACAGCAATCTTGACTAATAGTGCCATTAAGTCCAAAAGATTAGATTGTTATACAGCTGTATAGCATATAGGGTTCTGGAAAACAATTTTTAATTTTTATTATTTTTTAGGAGCTATAGAAAACTTTTCTAATTTAAAACTGAGTTATAAGCCAGTCAGTGAAAGATAAATGCCACATAATCTTACTCATCTATGGAATATAAAGAAAATTATAAACTAATGAACAAACACAGATATAGAGGCAAAGACGCATCAAACAGACTGTCAAACTACAGGGGAAAGGCAGAGGAGTGTTGGCCGGGGAGGGGGGGTAAGATATCAACTGAAGGACTTGTATGCATGCATATAAGCATAAACAATGGACATAAGACACTGAAGGGTGATGAGGGCATGTTCCAGGGAGTAGAGGAGGTCAATGGGAGAAAAAAGGAGACATATGTACTGCTATTTGTAATACTTGAAACAATAAAATAAAAAAGGTAAAAAAATAAAAATAACAAAAATAAAGGTTTCCTTTATAAATATTTATTTATTACTTAAGTATATATAATCACCAATTTATTAATTTTGTAGAGATTTGCTTTTGAGAATGACTATTTTTATTCTATTTTGTTAAAAAATGCCACATTCCAAATCAATGATTTTTAAATCACTGGGAAAAAACCCTGATTATCCAGCATACTGTTGGAACTCAGCTAGAGTTTTTTAGGCTGAATTAGGTTTTTAAATGGCAATAAGAGGTTGTTGACTTTACAAACCTAAGAGCCATAGTCACCAGGTAGTTATGAATAATTGCCCTGAGGCAAAGATTGATATTCCATAATGACAGAACAAGCAGATCTTAATCAATAAAGTCTATAAAGTCATACAAACTATAACCCACCAACCTATGGAAAAGTATATTCTGTAGTTTGCTAATTGTATTAGGAATATACTGTGTAATTAAAAGAATGATTGTAAACAGTCTGGAAGGTTATCTGGGAAAAGTTGTGTAAATCAGCAGGAAAAAAAGAGAAGATATTCTCTTTATATGGAACAATCATACATTCCAAATACATCTAAGGCAATTGTGGTTTATGCATATTACCTGCCAATATTATGCTATCAACCTTTATTCACTTACAAAATTCCTATTTTGGATGAAAAATTATATGAACAGTTTATCTTTAGGAATTGGTAATGATGTATGGTTGGAGGTGAGAGTGACCCAAGTGACCCTAAACTATCTTCTACCACCCTCTGTCCTCAGGATCTGGGCCATTTTGATCTGCCATGATCACTTTCAACCTGAGCAGTTACAACACAGGACCCTTCATCCTGGTGGGGATTCCAGGCCTGGAGCAATCCCATGTGTGGATTGGGATTCCTTTCTGTATCATCTATATTGTGGCTGTAATGGGGAACTGCATCCTTCTCTACCTCATAGCTGTGGAGCGTAGCCTTCACCAACCCATGTTCTTCTTTCTCTCCATGCTGGCTATGACTGACCTCATCTTGTCCACAGCTGGTGTTCCTAAAACACTCAGTATCTTTTGGCTTGGGGCTAGAGAAATTACATTCCCAGGGTGCCTTACACAAATGTTCTTCCTCCACTATAGCTTTGTCCTGGATTCAGCCATCCTGATGACCATGGCATTTGATCGCTATGTGGCCATCTGTTCTCCCTTAAGATACACCACTATCTTGACCCCAAAGATGATCATCAAGATTGCTGTGGGCATCTCTTTCCGAAGCTTCTGTATCATCTTGCCAGATGTATTCTTACTCACCCGCCTGCCTTTCTGTCAGACACGCATCATACCCCACACATACTGTGAGCACATAGGTGTTGCCCGGCTTGCCTGTGCTGATATCTCCATCAACATCTGGTATGGCTTTTGTGTTCCCATCATGACAGTCATCTCAGACGTGATTCTCATTGCCATTTCTTACGCTCTTATTCTCTGTGCTGTTTTTCACCTACCTTCCAGAGCTGCCCGGCAGAAGGCACTTGGCACTTGTGGTTCCCATGTCTGTGTCATCCTCATGTTTTATACACCCGCCTTTTTCTCCATCCTCGCTCATCGATTTGGACATAATGTTTCACGTACTTTCCACATAATGTTTGCCAACCTCTATATAGTTATTCCACCTGCACTCAATCCCATTGTCTATGGAGTCAAGACCAAACAGATCAGAGATAAGGTCATACTTTTATTTTCTACAAAAGGTATAGAATGATGCACAATGGAAAGGCTAGGATAAGTGTATAGTGTATTAATGTAGCAAGACTGATAAAAGCAAACACTACTGAAAGTAAGAACTGCCTGCAGGCACTTTAGCATATTAGGAAAATGGTATGACCTCTATAAAAGAGATGATTCTATGTAGAAAAATTACTTGATGAGTTGTTTGCTCATGGAAATTTTACTGGATATGATCAGGAAAAAAGGAGATGAAAATTGAGAGCTGAGTTATTCCAAATGAAAAAAAGAAAAGAAAATTGAGACATACAGTTTTGGAGAAAGAAAATGTGTTAAGTGAGACAGAGACACTGAAGAACAGAGACTAAAAGTAAAAATATCAATCAGAAATTTCTTAGGGGATTAGTAGATGGATTTAGGACATTTATAATGATATTTTATTCTAGTTAGTTGTGCTTCATTGTAAATCCTTTTAAATGTCCCATACCCTTGCACACAAAACATTTTCAGTACAATTATGCTATAAGGTATGATTTCTATCAGCAGTGTTGTAATGGAAATGAGAGAAGTAGCATATTTATCAATGTATTGGCACTGGTGCTGGGAGAATAGAGTAGCTTCCAGGCTCTAAGATACATTGAGGAAATGATCTCCCCAGTCGGACATAAAATAGTTGATCTAGGCAAAGGACTGGATTTATCATTGTGGGTGCTTAAATAAACCTTGGTCCCCATTCCTCATTATACATAGATGAGACTTCAAAGTGTTTCATTTGAACACCGAAGTTAAAAATGCACTCCATTGTCCAGAGGACTAGTGGAACTCTTATCTATAGAGTGTATTTTCTTGATTGCAAGAG
>PVJN01065229.1:0-10308 GCA_004026805.1 Lasiurus borealis | reverse complement strand
TATATATATATATATATATATATATATATATATATATATATATATATGTGTGTGTGTGTGTGTGTGTGTGTGTGTGTGTGTGTGTGTGTATAAAGTTTAGCTTTGGTAAACTTCCCAGATAATTCTGTAGATCCAGTCTCATTTAACTTTTGCTGAAGTTTGCTCTCCAAACAAATAAAATGCCACTCAGTCAAAATATGTATGGTTTCTAAAGCCTTCACATTAAAAAATAATACAGGTAACATAGGCTGAAGCAACTAACGTGGCAAAAAATAAATCCAACTGATTATGAAATTACTCAGTCTGTTAACAATATACGTCTTGCAATAATTTAAGGCCAAACATATATTTTGACAAATAGTTTTAGCGTTTGTATATATTTGCATATTTATTAATGAATTAGTATCCCTCTGTCAGTTTTCTGATTGATGTAATCCACTGAGACCATACCCATTGTGGATATACCAGGTTGTTCAGAGCAATTGTGGCAAACCGTTATCTATTTATTTCTCATTTTAAATTTCTTGATTCAACCAACTGCACTATAATTTAGAAGAGAAAAATACCCTATGATGGGTCTAAACGTGCTTAACAAACTTCACTGCAATCTTAAAAATGCTTTTACGGTCTGTTTTATGTCAGCTTCTGCGAAGAATACCTGTAGAGCAGGTTTAATAAGTTATTATATGATCTTAAACCTGGAGATAATGGGAGAAACACTATAGCTTAATAACAAATTAAGCGGTATTGGATTCTTTGTGTCTGTTACAATGCACTTTTCAACGATTCACGTCTCATAAGTTTTATTTCATTTGGGGCCTTTTAGAACAAGGAGGCCTGTTTGTTTTCCCTCTTTAGGTAAAGATGCATTTTTACCTCTACTCTTTTGGCAGGAAATTTAAAATATTCCTCAAAAGAACTGAAACTTTCAGAGGAAGAAGTAGGAAAGTCAAACCATGGGTAATAATAATTGAGGTTAGGGACATACTCACTAGAGAAATAAACACACAAAAATACATTTTATACGTATTAACCAATTTTACTCCTCAACATCATTAGGTGTTGAATTTTTTTTACAGATATAATCATGAATTTGGAAGTTTCACCATCCTTACTAATTATGGTATTAAGAAAGTAATTTTATTCTGATGTAAATAAAATAAATGTAAAAAGTTACTGCTGACTTAAAATATGTATTTACCTAAATTCCCAAATTTTCTTTTTTTTTCACTCATTTGTTCATTTAACAGTACTTATCACAAGCCTATAGCCCTGGGCTAGTAGCTCAGTTGGGTAGAGTGTTTTCTTGATCTGGCAAGCTTCTAGGGTTGGCCTCACAAATATAACCGACTGATGTTTGGCAAGGAAATAAAAGCAATAAAATAGAGCAAGAATAATTTTCTCAGTAAATGTTGGTAAAGCAACTAAAAACAATCTAAACACTGATCTTACAACCTTCACAAAATTAACTCCCAAGTGGATAATAGATCAAAGGTAACACACAAAACCATAAAATATCTGTATGATGATACAAGAGAAACTCTAGGTTAATCTTGAGTTTGGCAATGAGTTTTTAGGTACAAAACCAAAGCATGACCCATAAATGAAAAAGATTGTAAGTTGGACCTTATTATAACTATAAACTTCTGCTCTGTGAAAGTGACAGTTAAGAGAATGAAAAGATTAACCACATATTTGGGAGAAAATCTCTATAAAACACATACCTGATAAAGGACCGGCGTTCCAAATATGTAAAGTACTCCTAAAATTCAAAAATAAGAAAATAAAAGCTAAATTAAAAATTGAGCAAAATACCTGAACAGACACTTCACTAAGGAAAATATACAGAATGTAAGGCATATGAAAAGATGTTCAGTATCATATGCAATTAGAGAATTGCCAATATGAGCAATAGCAAGATACCACTACACACCTATTTCAATGGCTAAAGTACAAAATACTGACAACACTCATCCAGTTGTTGGTGGAAATGCAAAATGGTACAGCCTCTTTGGAAGACACTTTGGTAGTTTCTTAAAAAACTCAACATACCTTTATTATATAATCCAGTATTCACATTCCTTGATATTTACCCAAATGATATGAAAACATGTCCACACCAAAAGCACCACACAGATGTGGATGGTAGGCTTATTCATGTTTGTCGATAACATTCGAAACAATAGAAGTGTCCTTCAACAGGGAACATTTTAAATTGTCATTTAGCCTGGCCAGTATGCTCCATGCATCAGGAGGTCCCTGGTTGGATTCCCAGTCAGGGCACATGCCCAAGGTTGTGGGCTCTATCCCAGTAGGGGGCATGCAGGAGGCAGTTGATCACTATGTTTCTATGTCTCCCTCTCCCTTCTTTTCTCTGAAATCAATAAAAAAATATTTTTAAAAAATAGTCATTTGTTTTTCTTCTAAAGAGTAAAAAGAGAAAAATCACTTGAATTTTAAAAGAGAAAATATCTTAAATCTTATCATTGTAATGAAAGTATTAATATGCAAGTGATTCCCTAGAATACGTACATTCAAACTTGCAATTGAATTGTCAATAGAGAATATTACTTGGCTTAAAACATGTAAACTTTATATAATTGGCCAGGTAAAACTAGACCTTTTTTAATGTAACAGTATTCTATATATATAAAAGGCTAAGTGACCAGCTGATCAGCTGCTAGGTATGATGTGCACTGACCTCTAGGGGGCAGGTGCTCAATGCAGCAGCTGCCAAGTGACAGCAACTTTGCAGAGGGCGCTCATGTACTCCAGGACCCCATCGGGGGATGTCAGACTGCCGGTTTGGGCCCTATCCCCCAGGCCTGCCCGAGAGACCCCGCCTGCCAGAGATACCCTGCTCACTCCACAGGAGGTTGGCTCTAGGGTGTGTCTGGCCTGTCTCACCCAGTCCCACCCTGCTGGCCACTTTCTAATTAATGTCCTTTCAATGTGCCACAAATCCGTGCACCAGGCCTCTAGTCATATAATAATGCCCTTTATCCCTCAGTTTCCCAAGAAGATAATAACACCTAATTTTTAGGTATTATTTATTTATTTATTGTTTATTATTTATTTCCTCCATGAATAAAAGGGAAATAGTGCATTGAAATAGTACTGGACAAGTCTTCATTTTTTTCACTTCTATCTATACTCAAATACAGGTGCAGAAATACACCCCAATACAGTGGTACCTCGAGATACGAGTGCCCTAACATACGAGATTTTTGAGATACGAGCCATTGATCGAGCGATTTTTGCTTTGAAATATGAGCAACATTTGAGATAGGAGTCATCGCGAGGATCGACCGGCTGCACACAACCCACCAGTTTACTGCGACTCAAGTGTCTCATAGTTTCCCACGCCTCAAGGTTACGGAACGAATTAAACTCATATCTCGAGGTACAAGAGGTACACTATACAAACTTATAATTCTAACAGCTTGAGAACAGTGGATAGGGAAAGAAACTCAGCCCTTATCTGAAGTAGGGATCAAAGAAATATAAACGCTTTGGAACTTAGGCTGAAGGCTCTCAGCTTCTCAACAATCCCCTGCAGAGAGAGGCTGCCAACCAAACACTCCGCAGATGTAAAGCACTTCACAGTCCACGCTCAATGTAAACATCTTGAACTGGGATCCTGACAGTCTTCTATTCACTGAGATTTCCGAGAGGGGAGGTGGTGAGTGCTGAGGACCAGCAGCAAGAGGAGACATCTCCACGCAGAGTGGTCAAACACTCGCATTTCGTGGGAGGAGGAGAAAAGATTTTGCAATCTAGATAAGCTCTCCGCATAGAGTGGATCCTCTTCAAAGGGAGTGCGAACTGTTGATGGCCATCAACGGCTGGAGCCACTTTATCTTCTAAATCCCATGTGTGTCTAATATGCACTTTCATGCGCTACTCTCGGGAGAAATAATGCTGATACATATTGTTCTGCTGTCAGGAGCAGCGCGCGAATGGAAACAGAGGAGGAGATTGGTTTTGACACCACAGACAGTAAATGGTTTCAGGCTGCTCCGATGGATGAGGAAGCTGATGTGTCGTGCTCTTTGTCATGTGCCTCTCTCCGCTGTTACTCCCGGCCTCTGATTTAAAAGCACAGTCCGTGAAGAGTAATAGTGGCTGCTGGCGTGTTTCATCGGAGAGGTCAGTTTCTCCTTTTACCTGGGTATGGACACCAGGTTTGCAGACAGCTTGATGCGATTGCAGGCCATCATCTAGCCTTTGCCTTCTGGAATGTTAAGCAGCAGCCATCCCATGTATAAATCCCGATGTTGATTTTATCTCACACTCCATCTGCTGATAATCCCTTTCTCGCTGTCCTCTACCCTCACATATTTAGATTAAAAAATGCGACAGCAGCTTCACTTCAGGATAAACACTATTCCACCGAATTTGTGAGCTCCATTAATTTATTCAACATTGGACAACTTGATTTTTTTTTTCTGCACTGACACCAGACTTCAGGCACAAGGATGAAGAAGATAAGGGTCATCTAACCATATGAAATTCATATTCCAAGACAAAAGCAGCCAAAATCGGTTTGGCTTAGTGGATAGAGTGTTGGCCTGCGGATTGAAAGGTCCCGGGTTCAATTCCGGTCAAGGGCTTGTATCCTGGTTGGGGGCACATCCTCAGTAGGGGGCATGCAGGAGGCAGCTGATCCATGTCTCTCTCTCATTGATGTTTCTAGCTCTCTATCCCTCTCCCTTCCTTTCTGTAAAAAAATCAATAAAATATATTTAAAAAATAAAGACAAAAGCAGAGGATAAATGAATTGATTGTTGATGCAATGATTATCACATTTTATAAATATTGTAAAGAAGACAACAAAGTGCTAGAGTAGACAATAAGGGCATGAAATGGGCAGGATTTAATTCAGGAAGGGACTCATTAAAGTCTGTTCAAGTAACATGCAAGCTGACACTGAAGAAATAATTAACAGACAAATGGAAGAACAAAAACAAAACACCTTCCAAGCGCAGGTAACTTCAGGTAAATGATGCTGAGCCAGGACAGAGCTTGGTCTCCTTAAAAAATACAGAAAGAACAGTAAGACTGCAGTCAATTTATGCAACACGAGGTTGAAAAAATAAATATTGGATCATGTCATGAAGGGCTGGCCAACTTTTAGGTTTAATATTGAAGTTTCATCTTTATTTGTATTGCACTGGTTGACCATGAAATATTGAAAGAGGAAGTGATGTACTTACAATTGCATTTTTTCAATGTAATTCTTGCTACCAACTGATAAATAGACAAGGATTTGGATAAAAGAGTTCAAGTGTGAGAAACATGGTGGAGGAACAGAGAGCAGGACCCATTCAAGACCAAGTTTAAAGGTGGGATTGATAAGATTGGCTGATGGATTGCATGGAAAAATGAGGAAAATAAAATAATGGAAATTGACAAATTAAGAAAAATATAGAAATATCAAACTCAAACAAATCAATAAAATAATATTTAGCAAGGATTTGCTGTGCTTATTAGAAGAATTGACAAACTGGGAGCTTTCAACTTGAAAATGGATTTGAGCTTGAGACATGCCATTACAGGATGGTTTATAAAGTGAAAATAAAGCAGTTGTTAAACTTTACAATGGCTGGTTATTGCGAAGGGGTTTTTCAGATGGCAGGGGATTAATTAAAATTAATTATATTATTTAAGTTTCTTTTATGCATATCAGAGGCATTTTAAAGACATTAAGTTTCCCTTATATTCATTAAATAAGCAAGATTTGTTTTTACTTATGTGACTTACATAGTTTTGTCTGCTCAGGGAATTCCCAAGTCCAGTCTCCATTTTTTATTTCATTTTAACAATGTCTACATTTCTGGCCTCCGCAGTTGGAATAGGATGGTGCCATTTCCTAAGAAGGAAAGCTTAAAGCAGAGGGAGTGGACATCAGAGTCAGGTCACAGTCAAGCTAAATATGAGGCATCTCAGAGACATACACCTTTGTTACTCCGATATAAATCTGAGCAACAGAAAAGAGATTATTATTCTGAAGAGGTTGAGTGTGCCTTGAGAGGAAGTAGGAGAAAAATGGAATTCATCAAATTCCAAACACAGGATGATACTCGGAGCAACTCAATGTTAAGTGTTTGAAAATAGTTGAAACTATGCCTTCTTGATTCATCCAGGAACATAGGGTAGAGGATGCTTTTGCATATGATAAAACAGCCTTTAATTCAGCTTATGTTTATATTTTATTGCTGCTGAAATGCCATAGACGGACAGCACCTGAATTTTACACCCATATTTCTTTAAGGAAAGAAAAAAAAAAACCCTCATATATTATAAAATCACGGTGCCTATTTTCCTATTCAGCACTTTCATGTTCACTGAATAATTGCATAATGTTGAGTTTCCTATGGCTAGCGGAGGCAAAAATTGAAATTTTTAAGAGCTGAAACACAGGGGAAGAGAGGTGTGTATATGCACAAACCTAATTTTGCTTTGCGATGTCTATTCCCCTCTGCCAGAGGCACACTCCTCCGGAATAATGCTGCATATAAATTCCTTTCTAATGCCGGTGCTTGAGGTAAGGATGTTCCAGCTAGATAAGTAGCAGGAGCCAACCTTGTTAGAAGATCATTGTGTTAGAGCGGATTTTTGACCGAATTTGTCCGTTGGGTTCAGGGGGAGGGGAATAGCGTGTGAGTGTTTTTAAATGAGAAGGAAACTTTCCAGTGCATTTAATCCGAATTCTCCAGAAGAAACTGAAGTTCACGAAGGTGGAGTCGGCTTCTCAAGGTCATGCAGCTACTTAGTGGTGGATGTGGGACTTGAACTCAAGTCTCCAGACTGGAGCCCCTATAATGTAAGACCCCACTTGACCCAGCATGCATTCGTATCCCAAGGAGAAACCATGACTGAGCCTGGCTGACTTTGGGCAATACAGTTGCTTCACTGGAGTTATAATTCTTGCTACAATCAAAATAGGTCTTCTAAGATCTAAGGAAGTCTCTTTGGAGTTTATGACCATAGAATCATCTCTGGGGAAGGGACAGATCCAAAAACATGTTTCTTTTCTTTCTTGTCACTACTTGCCATTTCAACCAGGTTCTGAGCAACTGCCTCTCTGACATTGTATGACTGAGGATAACAATACCAGTGTTTAGAAAGACATAAAAACCAATCATCTCCAGCTCATGCATTGCTGAAAAATGTCTGTTAAAAGTGCTTTTCTGCCGAGACCGGTTTGGCTCAGTGGATAGAGCGTCGGCTTGTGGACTGAAAGGTCCCAGGTTTGATTCCGGCTGGGGGCATGTACCTTGCTTGGGGGCACATCTCCACAGTGGGGTGTGCAGGAGGCGGCTGATCGATGTCTCTCTCTCATCGATGTTTTTAACTTTCTATTTCTCTCCCTTCCTTTCCGTAAAAAATCAATAAAATATATTTAATAAAAAAAGTGCTTTTCTAATATGCATGCATATTAGCATAATCAATGGATTTTTTTGCATTTTAATTTCTTTATTGGTTAAGGTATTACCTATTTGTCCTCATCCCCACATTACCTTCCCAAACACCCCCACTCATGCCCACACCCCTTGTTGTCTGTGCACTGGTTAGGCTTATATGCATGCTTACGAGGCATTTGGTTGATCTCTCCACCTTACTCTCACCCTCCCCTACCTTCCCTCTGAGGTTTGACAGTCTGATTGGTGCATCCCTGTTTCTGCATCTGTTTTTGATCATTAGTTTATGTTGTTCATTATTTTCCATAGATGAGTGACATCATGTGATATTTATCTTTCTCTGACTGGCTTAGTTCACTTAGCATAATGCTCTCCATTTCCATCCATGTTGTTGCAAATTATAGGAATTCCTTCTTTTTTAGCACAGTGTAGTATTCCAGTATGTAGATGTACCATAGTTTGTGACCCAGTCATCTGCTGATAGGCACCTAGGCTGTTTCCAAATCTTAGCTATGGTAAATTATGCTGCTATGAGCATAGATTTGCATGTATCCTTTCTGATTGGTATTTTAGCTCCTTGGAATATATTCCTAGAAGTGGGATTACTGGGTCAAATGGGAGTTCCATTTTTAGTTTTTTTGAGGAAAATCCATACTGTTCTCCACAGTGGCTGCACCAGTCTGCATTCCCACCAGCAGTGCACGAGGGTTCCTTTTGCTCCACATCCTCTCTAAAATGTATCATTTATTCATTTGTTGATGATTGACATTCTGACAGGTGTGAGATGGTACTGCATTGTTGTTTTGATGCACCTCTCTGATAATTAGTGAGTTTGAGCATGTCTTCATATGTTCCTTGACCTTCCTTCTGTCTTCTTTCCAAAAGTTTCTATTTAGGTCCTTTGCTCATATCTTTATTAGATTGTTTATCTTCCTTTTGTTACATTGTATGAGGTCTCTGTAGATGTTGGAGATTAAATCCTTATCTGTGATAACATTGGCAAATATGTTCTCCCATACAGTGGGCTTTCTTGTTGTTTTGTTGATGGTTTCTTTTGCTGTGCAAAAGCTTATTATTTTGATCTAGTCCTATGTGTTTATTTTCTCTTTATTTTCCATTGCCCTAGGAGCAGTATCAAGTGAAGAAGTTCCTTAGGCATGTGTCTGAGATTTTGCTGCCTATGGATTCTTCTAGTATTTTTGTGATCTCCTGTCTATGTTTAAATCCTTTATCCATTTTGAGTTTATTTTTGTGTATGCTGTAAGTTGGTTTATTTTTGTGTATGCCCTAGTTTCATTATTTTTTTCATTTTTTTTTTTTGCATGGATCTGTCCAATTTTCCCAACACCATTTATTGAAGAGACCGTCTTCATTCCATTGTATGTCCATGCCTCCTTTGTCTAATATTAATTGAGCATAGTGGTTTGGTTTGATTTCTGGGTTCTCTATTCTATTCCATTGATCTATTCTAGAGGGGATTTTTTAAAATCTGCATATTCTCTGCTTCTTGAGAAATGAATGATTTTCTTAGATACATGGGCTGTTGAATTAAAGAGAAACTAGTGCAAACCATACTTTAACTATGGCTACTTGACAAGATAGTTAGCCTTTCAGCCTTATCTTTATAATGAAAAAAATGCATTCATTTTATAATGCAATGTTTAAAACAAAGGCTAGGACATCATAACCATATAATACATAACAACTAATATTATATTTCCTCCATTAAAGAATTTATCAATTGCATTTAAATGTTTATTTATTTTTATTTTCAATTGGTTTGTGAACTACTGCAAGGTTAGAGCCACTTTTATTTTTTTTAATATATTTTATTGTTTTTAAGAGAGGAAGGGAGAGGGATAGAGAGTTAAAAACATGGATGAGAGAGAATCATTGATCAGCTGCTTCCTGCACAGCGTCTATTGGGGATGCATGTGCCTGTAACCATGGTACATACCCTTGACCGGAATCGAACCTGGGATAGATACTTCAGTATACAGGCCAACACTCTATCCACTGAGGCAAACTGGTTAGTGCTAGAACTACTTTTACACAGATACTTACATCTTTGAATTCCAGATAAGTAGTATATATTTAAAGATTTTACACATTTTAAAGTTGCTAGAAGTTATCAAACATTTCATTTTTTATATAGAGTACATTGGACTAAATGAACCCCATTTTTCTATTCAATATGTTCAATATTTCAATTCTTGCTAAGCTGTTCTCTTTGCCTCCTTTTTACCCCCACTCCTGTTTTGTTTGTTTGTTTTCTCTTGCTATATGGCTATTACTGCTTTTAGTCATACTAATGCATCTGCATATTTCAGTCTTTTCTCCCTGTGATAATTTGTGTAGTCTAATCTGCTCTACACAAACAAAGCAGATTATCAATCTTGAAAATATTGGTTGAATTAGATGAATTATATTCACATATATACTGACAGCAAGAGGTTTATAGTATAATTTTTAGGCATCTAATTTTGCAATTAATGTGATACTGATATTGCTTCCCTAATTGTTTTCAGTTATTTACTGTCTCTTAGTTTGAAATGTTGGTACAGTAAAGATGAAAGATGTATTACTTTTGCCATAAAGTAATAGTAAAATATACATATTTTACTCACTTCTATGCATAGCATCTATTGACCCTTAGGAGGTATCCCAAGTATTATTACATTGAACTTCATTATTTTAGACATGAAGAAACTGATTAGTTACCTTGTGCAAAATTCTACAACTAGTCATGAGAAGATGTGAAACCCTAACTAACAGATTTTAATTAATGCTGGGTAATTTTGGTGTTATCTTATATATAATAACATTTTCTAATACCAGATCTTTATCACAATGTTTAATTGTATATCATAGTGATTAAAACATA
>PVJN01065228.1:0-10309 GCA_004026805.1 Lasiurus borealis | reverse complement strand
ATTGGAGAGGGTGCAGGCTGGGCTGAGGGGACCCCTCCCTGTCCTGTGCACGGGGCCTCTAGTTAAGTCATAAAATACTAATGTAAACAATATGGGAATCTCTGTGTCATGCTTAAAGAGGCCTGAGGTAGGCAACCCAGGCCTCATGATGTACATCAGGGACCCCAGCTCCTTTCTTCCGGCTCCACAATCCCATGGTGTGACCTGTGTCCTCAGTGTCTCATGGCCCATAGAGCTGCTGAAGCTCCAGCCATCACCTCTGCACCCGGGCAGCAGGAAGGGGGAAGGGAGCACTGCCAAAGGCTCCTCTCTTGAACCAGCCTCCTTGGGATGTCACACAATCCCACTTTCATAGTGTTAGTTTCACGGGCACACTTAGCTGTAAGAAGCGGTAGGAAATATGGCCAGTTAGCCAAGCACGCGGCTGCCCTGCATGCCATCTAGGCTGTGTTATCAGAGGAAAAAGCGTTGGGTGGGCAGGTAGCTGCACGAGAAGGCCTTGGCCCCAAAGCTGGTGCCAAAGCGTGTCCTTGGCTGATGGGTCCCTCAGTTTTGGGGGGATCAGAACTTGACACAAGTACAGATCCATAGACCGCTAGCTATCTGGACAGGAGGAGCCTTTGAGCACCGAAGGAAGCTGGAAGGAGTGTGTGCCTCATGCTGGGGGGCTGGGACCTGAGTGCTGTCTGGATCTGGGGAGAGCCCTGAGGAGCCAAGACCGGAAGTCAGGGCGCCTTCTTCCACAGGAGAGGGTCTAGAACCCACTGGAGCTCAGGGTGCCGATGAGCAGAGGGGGGGCCTGTCAGGGAGTGGCTTCCGGGGCTGCTCGCCACCAGGAGGCAGGCGCCCAGGGATACAGAGAGTGGGGCAGCGTGGGGTAGCGGCAGGTGCAATGAAGAGACTGCGGCTGGCGGGGAGGCCCAGGGACCCCAGGCAGGGGCCAGGCTCTCGGGCAGGCCGGAGTGCCCCCACACGCTGGGTTAGTCTTCCTGTATGAACTCCGCCCAGTGAGAAGGACAGCTGAGAGGCAAACTGAGGCAATGCTTGCCCGAGGGGGAGCGGGGTGGGGCTGGCGGCCCTGGGCTGCGCTGAGGCGGCTCTCTCCTAGCATCATCCTGCTCTACCACCTCATGGCCTGGGGCCTGGCCGTGCTGCTCTGCGCCGAGGGGCTGCTCATGCTCTACCACCCGTCCCTGTCCAGGTAAGGGGCTGCGAGAGGGCACCGCTCCCACCCGAGGCTTCGCACCCCCTGCTGGGTCATCCACCCCCCCCCCCCCCCCCCCCCCCCCCCCCCCCCCCCCCCCCCCCCCCACGCACACAGGAGCCTTTGTCTTTTGTCTGTCACTCCTCCTGCCTGGCCACCAGCTCTTCCCCTCCCCTCCCACCTGCTCTTCTTCCTCCCACCTGCCCTTCCTCCTCCCACCTGCCTCTCCCCCTCCCACCTTCTTCCCTTCCCAACTGCTCCTCCTCCTCCTCCTTGGGCCTGAGCAGTGGCTCCCTTTGCCTCTGCCATTTCCCTCCGCCTTACACACCTCTCACCTGTGGGCTCCTACCGTGGGGACGCACCTGTGTGGCACCGCACGCCACAGATGTCCCCGAGCCCACAGGAACCCCATCCCTCTCCTTGGAAAGAGCCACAGAATGACGGTTCCCACTAACGTGAGAACCGGGGTCCCCTGGCCGGCTCCCTGAGCGGCCTTGTCCCCATGGGCTGTGTGATTTCCGCGTGAGCAGAGACTGGGGGGCGAGGGGGGTCCACCACCCGGGTCCCTTCCACTCCCCCCGTTTCCCCGGGGAACTGCAGAGGCTCCCGCAGGCAGCCCCAATGGCGCCCCCCCCCCAGGACACCCACCCCCCTGATCTTCCCACACTTGGCGGCCTGATCCACCTCCCTCACCAGTGACTGCGGTCCCCGGGCCTGCGCTGCTGTCAGGTCACCAGGGTGCCGAGGCGGCAGGACACGGGGCATTTCCCCTCTCGCCTGGCTCCCAGCTGAGCAGCGTTTCCAGGAATAACTCACGCCCCCACCCCCCCACTCCCCGCAGGTGCGAGCGGGGCTTGGAGCACGCCATCCCGCACTACGTGAGCGCCTACCTGCCGCTGCTGCTCGTGCTGCTGGCCAACCCCGTCCTGTTCGGGAAGACGCTGACGGCCGGTAAGGGCCGGCCCGCACCCAGGGGGTGGCCCGGATCCTGACACGTGCTGTCCTTCTGGAAGGATCCGGGGCCGCTGACCCCACCCATCGTCCTCTGAGACAGAAGTGGGATGTGGGGGCGCAGCGAGCAGCTGTGAACCCCAGGGAGCCAGCCGCCAGGCCACGGCTGCACGCGCCCTGGCCAGCGGCCCCTCCCACAGGCACCTGCCGCCCCCCCCCCCCGCCCCGTCCTCCTGGGCTCCCCCGGCCGCCCCGCTGAGGCCTGAGGCCCCGGAGCAGCTCGGGGGACTGGAGGGAGGCGGGAGCGGGCAGGAGGGCACGGGGAAGGGGCGAGGACCCCAGGGCCTGCGTACTGCTAGAATGCGCTTGGCCCGTCTGGGCTCAGCCGAGCAGGAGGCAGAGCCCAGGAGAGAGGCCGGCAGAGAGGGGCCGTGTCAGCAGGACGCACCGGAAGGGTCTAGGACACCGGAAGGGTCTGGGCTGGGCTTTACCGCCCGCCTCCCCACGGGAATCTCTCCCGAAGTGAGAACCAGGGCAGTGCTGAGCGGCAGCTGTGATGGAGAACTTGAAACGTGTGTTTTAAATCCTCCCCGGAGGATATTTTCCCACTGAGCTCCAGAGAGAGAGGAAAGGAGAGAGCGGGAGAGATGTAGATGTGGGAGGGACACATTGACTGCCTCCCACACGTGCCCTGGCCAGGGCCTGGGATGGAACTCACAAGCCAGGTCCGTGCCCTTGGCCAAGAATTGAACCTGTGACTCGTGGCCCAAGGCTCTGTCCACTGAGCAGCCAGCTACTGCTCATGTTAGTACTGAAAATGTACCTCTTTAAAACGTAGCTCCTGGACTAGTAAAACCCGAATAAAATTCTTTCTTCAGCGCCGTGACAGGTCGCCGGGTCGTGTAAGATGTTCCCATCGGCCCCGCTCCAGGGCTCACCTGCCTTTCCTGAGCATGCGCACGCCCTTCTCTTCACAGTGGCCTCGTTACTCAAAGGCCGCCAAGGCGTCTACACGGAGAAGGAGAGGCGGATGGGAACCATGATCAAGACCCGCTTCTTCAAAATCATGCTGGTGGTGGTCGTCTGGTAACGGTCTGCTCCTTGTCCTGTCACTGGGGAGGCACATGCTGCCCCTGGCCATTTGCTTGTCCACGAGTGACCCGGCAGTTCTAGAGGGAGGAGCGTGTGTATATATATACATACGTGTGTGTGTGTGTATTGATTTCAGAGGGGAAGGGATAGGGAGAGAGAGAGAAACATCAGTGATGAGAATCATTGATTAGCTGCCTCTTGCTTGCCCCCTCCTGGGGAGGAGCCCGCCACCCAGGCAGGTGCTCTTGACCAGAACAAATCCCCTCTACCACTGAGCAACACCGGCCAGGGCCCAGGGAGGAGTCTCTGGAGAGGAAACGTTGGCTCTGGGCCGGGGGCCCTCGGAGGCAATGCATGCAGGATGGCAGGCAGGGCCACGGCCACTCAGCCTCTGGAGCCAGGTCCACGGAGGTGCAATGGGGAGCCCTCAACGCAACCCCAGCTTCACAGTCCCGACCCCAGGATCCAGGTGCCCCCTGCCAGGTTACCATGGAGACACAGCACTGGCCCTGCCTTCTCAGCCCACCACCCCTGTCAGTCTTGGCACCAGATGCCTGTTTCTAAGAAGCTCCAAGGACCAGGGCGCGGCTTTGGGAGCGCATCAGAGCTCAGGCCGGAAGGGCAGAGAGCAATTTCTCTCTCCTCCTCCCGCCCAACGTGGATGCTCTGAAATAGACCTGTGGGCCCTGGCCGGTGTGGTTCCGTGGATAGCGTGTCAGCCTATGGACTGAAGAGTCCTGAGTTTGATTCCGGTCAAGGGCACAGGCCCGGGTTGCAGGCTCCATCCCTCGTAGTGAGTGTGCAGGAGGCAGCCAGTCCATGATTCTCTCTCATCATGGATGTTTTTCTTCCTCTCAGAAATCACTAAAAATATATTTTAAAAAAAAGAGAGAGATAGACCTGTGCCCCATGCTCGGCGGCAGGTTACAATCAGAAAACGCTGAGCTGCCGCAAAGCGACGTATCCCTTGGCGGCCTGCCGTGTGGTGTGCGGCCACTCATGTGCAGCCAGGAGGCTGGGGCGCTGCGAAGGGCGGCATCATTATTTCTCTTAAAACTCCGCGAGCAGGCTTTGCCATCTCAGTGCCCCCCCCCCCCACAATCACATCCAACCTTCGGCCATCAGCCCCAGCCACTGTGGCTCAGTGGATAGAGCATCGGCCTGCGGACCAAAGGGTCCCAGGTCCCATTCCGGTCAAGAGCAGGTATCTGGGTTGCGGGCTCCTCCCCGGCCCCGGCCCTGGTAGAGGCGTGTGCAGGAGGCAACCAATCGATGTGTTTCTCTGGTGTCGATGTTTGTCTGTCTTTCCTCTCTCTTCCACTCTCTCTGAAAATCAATGGAATAATATCCTCGTGTGAGGATTCAAACAAACAAACATCTGGACAGCAAATGTCAGATAAGGTTTGCTTCGGTGTCATGGTCTCCCTCCAAACCATATGCCCCCCTTCCAACCAAGACTGACTTGGGGGTTGAGGGAGGGTTTGTCCCTCTCTGCGTGGGATGGGGAAGCAGCTGTGGGTCTTCCATCAAATTCTGATGGGGGGCAGTGCTTGAGGCCACCCCTGGAGGACAGTGAGGTCTGGGGAGACATGCCCCCTGCCCCCCAGCACATAACCACGCCTTATGCCCCAGTGCATAGCCATGCCCCTTGCCCCCCAACGGCTGGTGTCCTCACCCGGCGGGGGGCCATTGTCTTTCTCACAGTTGGTTGTCGAACATCATCAACGAAAGCCTCCTCTTCTACCTGGAGATGCAACCGGACATCAAAGGAGGCGCCTTGAAATATGTCAGAAATGCGGCCAAGACCACGTGGTTTATTATGGTAGGCCAATCCTGATTTAAAATTGTCCTCTTGCAAAATAAAACCCAGCCCCGGCCGGTGAGACTCAGTGGGTTGAGCGTCATCCCTGCCCTGAAAGATGCCGGTTCCATTCCCGCTCAGGGCACAGGCCCAGGAGGGGGCATGCAGGAGGCAGCCCGTCCCTGTTTCTCTCTCACTGATGTTTCTCTCTCTCTCTCTTCCTCTCTCTGAAATGAATGAAAATATGTTTGAAACGGTTATAAATGTAGCCCTGCCAGTTTGGCTCAGTGTGTCTATCTCATGTTGATGTTTCTTTCCTTCTGCTCTCTCTGGAAATCAATGGGAAAATTATCCTCTGGTAAGGATTTTTTTTTTAAATTATAAACGTAAGAAGTTATACTAAATACAGCTACATAATAACACATGAAAACATATTGGCTGGAAACATGCAATGGTCAGGTGGAAGCACATGGTGGACCCCCTCCCCCCAGTGCTTCCATCAGATGACTTTTATAGTAAAGATTCAAACACCAGCCTGGCCCATGGCTCAGGGTTTGAGCATCAACCTGTGAACCAGGAGGTCATGGTTCAATTCCGGTCTCGATCCCCAGTGTGGGTCATGCAGGAGGCAGCCAATCCATGGTTCTCTCTCATCATTGATGTTTCTATCTCTCTCTCCCTTCCTCTCTGAAATCCATAAAAATAAAAAAATACAAACAGGAGCTCTCGGTGGAAAAATACGTGGTTTCCTACACAGAATTGAGTGTGATGGCGCTTCAAAATTGGAGGAAATCTGATTCTCAAGGACCTGAAAGCAAGATCAGCGCTCTGCCTCCCCCGGGCTGTGCCTGGCAGGGGCTTGGTGCCATGGCTCAGCTCTTTGTGGGTACCGCACAGAAGGGAGGACCGGTTCCCTGCCCGCAGTGGCCACAGGAGCCTGTGGCATCAGCCCGCTGGGCCCCTCCAGGCGAGGCCAGCAGGGGGCGCGCCGAGTGGCGTGCGGCCTGCAGCGCCCAGGGTCTGGCCGCCTGCTGCCCACTCACCGGCCTCTCCCTGTCCCCTCCAGGGCATACTGAATCCCTGCCAGGGGTTCCTCTTGTCGCTGGCCTTCTACGGCTGGACCGGCTGCCGCCTGGACTTCCAGTCCCCCCGGAAGGAGATCCAGTGGGAGCCCATGACCAGCTCGGCTGCCGAGCGGGCCTGCCCTGCCCACCAGGGCCTCTACGTGCCCAGTGACAGCCCCACTCCCAGGAAGGTGGCACATGTGGGCGGGCACACGTCGGACGAGGCCCTGAGCATGCTGTCTGGAGGTGAGGCCCTGGCTTCGAGGCAGGCGAGCTGCGGGGTCCAGGGCTCCCCCAAAGGCCTTCAGCAACCAAGGTGACATGGGGTGGAGGTGGTATCTGTGCCCTCCTCACACCCCGTTGGGGTGTACATGGAACGTTGCAGTACCCACAGTGATGCCAGTCTTGTAGTTCGTCATCTGCCCCTCCTTTCAGCATTTAAAAATATATATTTCTGATTTCAGAGAGGGAGGAGAAACACCAATGATGAGAGAAACATGGATCCGCTGCCTCCTGCACACTCCCTACTGGGGATCGAGCCCACAACCTGGGCATGTGCCCTTGACTGGAATCCAACCTGGGACCCTTCAGTCCACAGGCTGACCAACACTCTATCCACTGAGCCACACAGCTAGGGCAGGAAGTTTGCTTTCATTCTGCTGATAACCCACTGTTCTCCCTCAAACCTCGTGGCATCATCCACGAAAGGACCACTCTGAGGGACCCGAGTTGGACAGAAGGGGGTCTCCCTCTCGTTGGGCATCTCCTGGAGCTGAGCGCAGGTGGCCAGGCAACCACAAGGCGCACTGTGCTCTCCGTCAGGAACACATTGCTGAGGCTCAGGCCACGCCTCCCAGGCCACGCCTTCTCTCTTCCTCTCCAGGGTCTGATACCAGCACAGTCGAAATCCATTTTGCAAGCTGTTCCCACTCGGCGAATGAGGTGAAAGCTGTTCCCAAAATCCAGGGAGACCTGTGACCGGGAAGGGGCCCGCCCCCCACCCTCCGCCTCTCCAGCCCTCCTTCCTCAGAAGTGGGTTCTCACCTTCCCAGCTCCTCTGTCCAGGTGCCCCATCCCCCCGGCTCACTCTCATCACCATGTCAGAGCATCTTCCCCAGGGCCCTTTGTGAAGAGAAGCCACGGGCGCGCCCTGGCGAATGGAAGATTGCCTCCTAGGCCAGTGATCTCCAACCTCTGCGCCACGGGAACAGGCACAACACCCAACACCCGACGGCTTAGTCAGGGGCACCGCATCTTTCCCTTAGTTTGTCAAATTAAAAAAATGACAACAGCGAGCTCAATAGCCTTCGGGTGTCATTGAATCAGGAGCATGGCTCTTTTTTATTTGTTGGATGGGCAAAAGATATATTTTGGGGGTTGCCGCCGAATTTTATGTGCCACAAGATGAAAAGGTTAAATATGCTCAGCAGCTTCTGAGCACGCTGTAACGTAATGCCACATCCAAGTCCCTGGGAATATAATAGGCTCCCAGTCTGGCTTGGGTTCCTTCTGAACAGCCCTTCTAGCAAATGCTCTTGGTGCAAGTTACTGATGATGCCAAAAGGGCAGCAAAGTGGAGAAGCAGCTGGGGTACAGGGCACGCTGATGGGCTACGCTGCGTGTTCTTCATGCACCACAAGAGGGTGCAGAAGAGACCGCTCTCATCAGGAATTCAGACTGGTCCACACATGGGGCTGCATGTCCTTTGTTCACCACACGAGGGCGCAGAAGAGACAGCTCCTCTCAGGAATCCAGCTTTTGGTCCCAGCGTGGGGCTGCATTGCTCTGTGCTTTACAAGAGCTCAGAAGAGGCAGGTTTGACCAGGAATCCAGTGTTTGGTTCATGCTGCTGAAGGCCTTTGCCATTATTATTCTGAACTCTATAGCAGATATATTCCTTTTGAAAAATATAATTTATTGATTTTTTACAGAGAGGGAGGGAAAGGAGATAGTTAGAAACATCGATGAGAGAAACATGGTCAGCTGCCTCCTGCATGCCTCATACTGGGGATGTGCCCACAACCGAGGTACATGCCCTGGACCGGAATCGGACCTGGGACCCTCCAGTTGGCAGGCCGATGCTCTATCCACTGAGCAAAACCGGCTAGGGTCATATAAATGTCTTATCTCCAGTTCACTTCTCTCTTCTGGAGAATTCTCTTGTTCTTTCATTTGAGGGGTTGTTTTGTCTTCCCATTTTGGTGCCTGTTTTGGTTTCTGACTGTGCATTAGAATCTCTAGTGCAGAACAATGTCAAACTCTGTTTCTAATTAGATCAGGAAAAGATTCAAAGCCTCTTCTGCTTGCAGACCGGTTGCATTTGGTCTTGAATAGCCCTTAGGCCAGCAGTTCTCAACCAGTGGGTTTCGACCCCTTTGGGAGTCCAACGACCCTTTCACAGGGGTCGCCTCAGAAAGTAGTTGGCAAACTACAGCTCATGAGTCACATGCTGCTCTTTGGCCCCTAGAGTGTGGCTCTTCCACAAAATACCATGGCCTGGGCGAGTCTATTTTGAAGAAGTGATGTTAGAAGAAGTTTAAGTTTAAAAAATTTGGCTCTCAAAAGAAATTTCAATCAATGCACTGTTGATATTTGGCTCTGTTGACTAATGAGTTTGCCGACCACTGGCCTAAAACATCCTGCATATCAGATATTTACATTACGATTCATAACAATAGCAAAATTACAATTATGAAAATAGCAATGAAAATAACTTTATGGTTGGAGGTCACCACAACATGAGGAACTGTATTAAAGGGCCTCGG
The DNA here is from genome assembly GCA_004026805.1 of Lasiurus borealis. Taxonomy (NCBI): domain Eukaryota; kingdom Metazoa; phylum Chordata; class Mammalia; order Chiroptera; family Vespertilionidae; genus Lasiurus; species Lasiurus borealis. Next base: position 1,432 of record PVJN01065228.1, on the reverse strand, counting down.
CATTAGGAAGGTTGAGAACCACTGCCTTGGGCAATTGTCCACAGGTGTGGCCGAGAGGTTTTCCAACAGGGAGGGGTAATTGCTTCTGCCTGGAGGCTAATTGTTCTCAGTCTGTTACTGGGCCTCAGAAACGCTGCACCAGGGGCAAGGTATTTTCCCATGGGGGTCAACTCTCTGGGCCCCAGGCAAACTGGCCTGGAGAGCAAAGGTCTGCCTGAGAAAGATGACATGACCTCCCCTGCAAGAGGGAGGGACTCCGCACAGAAACCAGGGTGTCTGCCTCCTGAGCTCGAACCCCGGAGCCCCCAACTCTGGCTTCTGCTCACACAGCTCCACTCCACTCTGCCCTCCCTCTGCCAGAGCACAGGATGAGTGGCTGCACACAAAATTGTGTGCCTTGGCCCTTTAAGAGGCATCTCCCCTGGCATACAGACACCCTGCTGCCTTTCACAGCCAGATGTGATATGGGGACCTTTCTCAGTTCTGCTGCTGTCTACTGGTGAAGCATAGTAACCTCCATCTTCTGTAAAAAACTGCTGTTTCAAGTGGTAACCCTGCTATTTTGGCTTCTGTAAACGCTTGCTTGCTTAAATAATAAGGAAAAATAAGATGACTCCCATTCCAGAGAGGCCATACACTGTACCCCAGATGGAGTTGTCAGTGCTGGAGCCAGGCCAGGCCTTGATCCGGTCTCACCGCCCTGTCCCAGCACGCAGGACTTTTTCCCAGAAGGTCTGGAAGTCTCCTTCTAAATCCGGAAGACAAAGAGCTGAAAAAGTATCAATCGGGAAGACTTCCACCACGTTAGGGCCCAGAATTTGTCAGAAACATTCTACTCTGAGCCCGTTAGTGCTAGCGTAATAATATAAGACTCCAAATTAATTTGGCTTACTGATTAAGGCGTCTTCTGCTTTACAGTATAACACTGGGGGCCTACCTTCGGGAGTAGAACCCGGAGTTCTCACTGGCAAAGTCACTGCAGTGTCCCTGCAGCAAGACCTGTCAGCCCGCCTGCGCTGACCATCCTTCAGGCAGGGCCTGTGCTTCAGGTGTCTCAGTCTGACACCCCGCGTACCGGCTCCTCTTTTTCCTTCAGCGAAGAAGCTGCTGCCTTTCCGCTGACAGATCGGGCACGGGGCGCCCTCCCTCCCCGGCCATTCGAGGCGATGGCGGATCCGCCCGCACATCCCGGGGAGAGGGAACGGTGCCAGGGCCCGAGCCCACTGCTGCGCAGTCACGCTATTGGCCTCGGGGAGGATCGGGGGCACATCAATGTCCGACACAGGCGTCTGTACCCCTAAACCAGAGCGCGCCAGGCCAGAGGGGGAGGCGCTGCCGAGGCCGGTGTGGGGACCGCGGGCAGAGGGGAAAGCCTGGCGCCGACTCGGGCGCCCTCGGCCAGGGGGCTCTTTCCTCTTAGTGTTCCTCGGGC
>PVJN01065227.1:0-10312 GCA_004026805.1 Lasiurus borealis | reverse complement strand
GTGGGGTGTGCTGAGCTGTGTGGGTGGCCCATTCTGCGACTGCCAAGGAAACTGTCAACCCCTGATTTACAGCCCCTCCTGGCCCCTTTCTCCCGCAGAGGGAGGTGGAGGAGAAGGGTCACGGGGTCTCAGGATGAGAAGGAGGCAGGGACCCTGAGGGCAGATTTCTAGGAGGGCAGGTTTGGGGGAGAATCAATGGCAGGCACATTTTAAAGGAGGCGAGGGGCCCATCTCTAACGGAAATTGCTCGGTTGTATGTCAGCGGGAATACAAGAAAGAAAAAAAAAGGATGTTCTGACAGGCCAGTGAGAGAGCCAGTTTGACCCAGTTCTGGAAGGCGAGGCAAGAGACCTAGATCCAGTCCCAGGCCCTACTTCTGAGTAAATCCCTGAGCAAGCCCCGCCCCCCCCCCCTTTGGGCCAGGGTCTCAGTGGATGGAGTGGGAACGCAGAGGTAGGTAAGGTGATGTTTCCTGACGGGCATTCTGGAGCTGCCTTGGCAGGGGCGCCGAGTGGGTGGGCAGCGGGCAGCAAGCAGCAGCTGACAGGACTTGGCGATCTCCGCCCTCTCCTTCTCAATGGCCCTCCTGGGCCTGGGCAGGGCAGTTGGCTGCAGTGGCTGCGACTCCTCCACTGTGGTTCTGTCCCTGACCTCGGGGCTGGAGCCAGCCTGTGGCTGGGAAGCTCCTTGTCTTGGACTCCAAGTTGCTGGGTTGGGAAGAGGTATTTTTTCCGGTCCCGGCCGCTTGCGGGAATCGGGCCGGGACCAGCCCCGTTTCCTTTCCCAAGTGTCCTGCTCGCTGGTGCCTGCTTGGCATGGATGGTCCTGTGGCCGGATTGGGGCAATCCTCAGGGTGGCACAGGGAGCCCCTGCCCAGTGTCTTTGAGGAATGGCGGTAAGGGGACAGCCAGAGCCTCTGCCTCCTACACAGGGCACGGACCTGCCTTGGATGGGGGAGGCGTGACTGGCTGATCCTATTCCCGGGAACGCCTGCAGGGATGTCTACTCTCCCCCTGACCGCTCCTCTCTCCCTGCAGGACCCAGGAAGCCCCGGCCCATTGCTCCCAGCAACTCCGCTAGCTGCCTGACTCCGGCGGCATATGGGGCACTGCCCCGCCCCGGTCTGCTAAGATGCTCCTAGCCTCCCCCTCCACCCCATCCCGGGGCCGGACCCCCAGCGCCGTGGAGAGGCTGGAGGCCGACAAAGCCAAGTATGTCAAGACGCACCAGGTGATAGCGCGACGCCAGGAGCCCGCCCTGCGTGGGGGTCCCGGGCCGCTCATGCCACACCCCTGCAATGAGCTGGGCGGCTCTGCATCATCGCCCCGGACGCCCGGGCCGGCCCGCCGGGGGAGCGGCCGGCGGCTGCCACGGCCGGACTCGCTCATCTTCTACCGCCAGAAGCGGGACTGCAAGGCCCTGGTGAACAAAGAAAACGCCAAGGGCCAGGGGCTGGTGCGACGCCTCTTCCTGGGCGCCCCCCGAGACGCCTCCTCCAGCGGCCCGGGCCCCGCGGAGCGACCTGCGGCTGCCGGCGGCTGGGCCGCCCCCCCAGACGCCCCGGAGGCGGCGGGCAAGCGGGCGCTGTGCCCCACGTGCTCGCTGCCCCTGTCGGAAAAGGAGCGCTTCTTCAACTACTGCGGCCTGGAGCGCGCGCTGGTGGAGGTGCTGGGTGCCGAGCGCTTCTCGCCGCAGAGCTGGGGCGCGGACGCCAGCCCCCCGCCCGGCACTTCGCCGCCGCCGCCGGGCTCCGGGGACTCCAGCGCCTGGACCTCCAGCGAGGGCGGCGCCGATCGCTCGGATCACGCCGGCGGCGGCGGCGGCGGCGGCAGCTCGGAGGCCGCGGGATCGGCGCGGGACGGGCGCCCCGCGGTGTCGGTGGTGGAGCGCAACGCGCGCGTCATCCAGTGGCTGTACGGCTGCCAGCGCGCTCGCAGCCCGCCGCGCGAGTCCGAGGTGTGACGGCGGCCGCTCGGGAGCGGGCTCCCGAGGAGTCTGGCATTTGGGGGGGCGGGGGGGGAGGTCAGGGGGAGAGCGCTGGGCTGGACCCGGGCACCGGCAGGGACGCCCGGCCTCTGGCCGCAGGTGGCTTTTGGCGAGCCCCGCCTCCCCGCTCCGGATCGTGGTTTCCCCCAATGAACCTCGGGGACATGGGACAAGATTGTCCCCCAGGCCCTTCCCCAGGCCTCCGCGTGGCCCCTGCTGAGTAAAGGCAAAACCTTTAGCGAATCCAGAGGGTGATGTTGAGGAAAAGGTATGCGAGTGGGTTTTGCGTGGGTTTTGGACAGGGGTTCAAGGCCGTGTGACTCCCTGGGCGAGCGCTTTACCTCTCTGGACTGCAGGTGCACCGCTCGGTGGTCGTAATATGTTTGAAATAGTTGTCAAGCTCATGGCAATGTTCCCGGCCATAGAAGTGCTCATAACCCACTACCGAATTAGTACCTACTCGCACTATGATGCTCATTTCCTCCGCCAACCTCCAGGTCGGTCCACACTGCAGCCGGGAGGAGGGAATAAAGCCTTTAGGGGGTTCTGGGGAGAGCCTGCTCTAGAAATCTGGGGGCCACCCTGGGCCTAAAAGGTCCCCATTCCTGGAGTTGTACTGCCTGCTTTTGGTTGCAAGGTGTGAAGGGCTGGACCAGAACTGAGGACAATAAAGGCAAGGACCCTCCAAACAAGGATTTTGCCAACCCGCAGCCTCACATCCTGCCTGCCCTTTCCCTCAAAGACCACAAGGTCGCCTGTCTTCCTCTCACGTTTGCATCTTTTAAAGTCTTGGTTCACGGCCCTTCCTCCTTTTACCTGGGTTACCCTTCCCTTTCTCTCCACTCATCCATCCTCCTAAGATTATATATATGTCCACTCTCCCTTTAGGAATTCCTGAATTCTCCAGTCGGCCTCACCTCCGAGCTCCCAAGTGCAGCCCTATATTTTGAGCCTCCATTTATCACCTTGTGTGGGACCCGCTGGTGGTCTGAGTTCTCTTGTTAGTCTGTGGCCTCCTAGTACAAGGACAAAGCACACAGTAGGGCCACAGACAACGTTTGCCACATTAAAGGAGGCTGGGCATTCCGGCCCAGGGCACATGCCTGGGTTGAGGGCTCCATCCCCAGTAGGGAGCATGCAGGAGGCAGCCAATCAGTGATTCTTATCATTGATGTTTCTATCTCCCTCCTCCTCTCCCTTCCTCCCTGAAATCCATAAAAGAGGCTGGACAGAGCGGTGGAGTCTGTCCTCAGGGGTTCCCCAGCTTCTTGGGAAGCTGTACCCTCATTCTAACACCATCCATCCCGGTACCCTGGCTGTCCCTGGCCATTTCCCCCCTGTGTGTTTGTGGGATACGGAAGGATTCCTCCAGCTGGACCCCCACCCGGAGGGAGCCCACCGAAAAGCAGCTTTCCCGACCGTCCACACACACAAAAAAGCACGCGGTCGAACGGGCGTGTGGGACCAGGGTTTTATGTTGGGAAGGAGCGGGCGCCCATTCAGCGTCCGGCTAGTCACCTTTGGGCGCAGCCTTCGCCCTCATCTCGGCCAGTTTGTGGGTGAGGAAGCCCCACTTGAAGTCGGCCGCGGCGTCGGCCTCCCGCGGCTCGGGCTGCTCGGCGGCCTCCTCCGCGGCCTCCTCCCCGGCGGCGGCCTCGGGGTCCCGCTCCGGGGCGGGCTCGGCGCCGCGCAGCTTGGACGCCGCCGCCGCCTGCTGCTGCTGCCACCTGCTGGCGAACGCGTCCCAGAACCCGAGCCCCCGCGGCTGCGGCTGCGGCTCCGGCTGCGGCTCCGGCTCCGGCTCCTGCTCCGCCGCCGCCTGCAGGGAGGCCTGCGCCGCCGCGAGCGGGCTGCAGAGCGACAGGGTCAGAGGTCAGAGGTCAGAGGCGGTGAGGGTCCCGCAGTGGAGCAAGAAGAGGAGGCGGGGTCAGGTCCAGTAACGGAGCCCGGGGAGCCCGGGGGGTTTGCGGGGACTGCAGGGTCCCCGGAGACAGGGGGCAGGTCAGGATGGGGAGGCCAGGGGAGCGCTCAGAGGTGCCGCGAAGAGGGGCTGGGTGGGACAGGGTCTGGGATGGGCCCGGGGTCGCCTTCTCCATGCCTTTCCATATGGTCAGTTTGTCTTTCTGACCATGGAGGGTTAGGAGGGGACTTGGGGCGAGACCAGAGTAGGAAAGCCAGAGAGAGGCGCCAGGTCTGGGAAGATGAGGACGGTGCCCTGAGAAAGGGGCAGGGCCCACGATTCGAGCAAGTGGCTTGGGACCTTGGGACCTTGGGACCGGGAAGGGTGAGATCCCGGGAAAGGAACGGGTCAGGAGGCGGTGGCCAGGAAAACCCAGGTGGCCTTGGGGAAAGAGGCGGGTGGGGACGGGGGTCAGGTTCTGGGGTGGGAATAAAGGGGGACAGAAAAATGAGGGACACGGGAGAAGGACGGGTGGAGAGACCCAAGGGAAGAAGAAAGGTCTAAATCAGAGGCTCAGGGGAGGGGGGACTTTGGAGGTAACCCGGAAATGTGGGGGAAGAGCAATAAGGAGCGGTGGTGCGGCTTGAGGTGGGATCTCAGGTCTGAGCGGAGACTCTACAAGAGCTGGAAAATAGAGGAGATAGGTGTGGGGACAAGAGATGGGAGGGTCAGGGGACCTAGGGGAGAAAGGAGAGGGGGGAATGTGACTGGGCTGGAGGAAGGGGCAGAGATGGAGGTTGTGCCAGAGACAGAGCTAGGAGGAAGACTGAGGCCCTGGGTCCTGCCCCCTAACCCTCCAGCATCCAACACCTACAAGACCGGTTGCTCCCATCCTTTCAGCTTGCTGAAACCTAGATCCCTGGCCTCAGCCCACACCTGCCGAATCGGAATCTCTGAAGAGTCCAGGACTTTGTGTTTGTCACACGTTCCCTAGGAGGACGAGTTTAGACCAGTATTTGGGAATCACTGATCTGAATCTCGCTCTGTTCCAAACACCCAAAGGTTCTCTGTTTAATTCTCTGACTCTAGGGAGATGACTCCTCCCACGTGGATTGAGAGAGAGAGAGCGCCCACAATACTTTCTAGCACCACCATCCCAACATTTGGTAAATTCCTCCTGTAAGCTAACCTAATCCCCCAGATAGGCTGATTTGGCCTCTTTCCTGCTAAGAGAAATAGAAAGGGGGCGGGGGAGGGCTGCCCCCTCCCAACCCTCCATGGTCAGAAAGACAAACTGACCATATGGGAAGGCATGGAGAAGGCGACCCCGGCCCATCCCAGAGCCTCCCCCTCCCCCTTACACACACACACACACACACACACACACACACACACATACTGGTCAGCACAGGGCTCCGGTGGCAGCAGCTTGTCCTCGTCTTCTTTGTTAAACAGAGATGACATTGTCAGCCAACCTTTCACTCCGACCCCCTGGACCTGGGAGGGAGGGCCTAGGAGTCATTGAGGGGCCACGGCACCCCCTCCCAGGACTCCACAGCAGCCCCGTCCAGGTGCCCCAGGGCTGGGTTGGAAGAAGGGAGAACTCACCCGGCGCGCCAGCTGTGACATGGGATTGAAGAGCTCCGAGGTCGGTTCTGCTGCCTCAGACTCGACTAAAGCTGGGTTCTCCCTCTGGGACACAAGAGCCCCCACCAACATGAGAGAGGTCCCAAAGGCATAGGAACTCCCCCCCACACCCACTGCTAGCCTGGTACACATAGACCAGACACCCCAAATTCCACAGAACTAAACATGCACCTAGTCTTCTCACGCCCTTCACAGATGCATTAAAGTATGCCTTTAAACAAAGCTACCAGTCACATACATTACCTGTGTAGAAAAATTCCTCCAGAAACACATGTGCCCACCTATAGACACATCCATATATACCTAAAAACATGTAGACATGGTCATGCACACGGATGTAGACACACCTGTGCATGAGCATGCCTCCACATGGCTATAGCTCTTCACCTCAACATGGCTATGTGCACTGTGAGGCACTTATACAAGGACACATACACAATTACACCATTCACAGTTGTGCACCTAGACAGCTGCATTGAGGCCCTCCCATAGCACACAAACCTTCCCACCCCTCCACAGACACCAAGATTCAGATGTGCACACAAACACACACAACACACAGAATATCTGCCAAACCTGCACAGAGCCATGCACGCATAGATTCCTGCCCGAATGCACACACCTACACATACACCTTCACTGGGGATACCACCCAGACACCAATCCTAACACTGACCCACAAATACTTCTACACATGCCCAGCCCTGTCTAGACATGCACTAATTCACATACACACAGATGTGTCCCTGCCCCTGCCACATCTATTTGTGCCATTGCTACTTATCACAGCCTCTAGATGTAAGACTGTTTCAGAGCCTTTTCGGTTTCTTTTCAATGTCAGGTCCAAGTGTGGCTCTGATCTGATGCTGTCAGAGACCCTCAAAATAAAGGTGTCCCTGTTCCTATCTCCGTAGGATATAGGCTTCACTTCTCCTCAAGGCAAGCCATCCCACTTCTGTTCAGCTCTGCCCAGCAGTAAGCAAGCTGAGTGTGCCTGTGTGGCCACTGCCCACTGGACCTAGAAGGATCTTCTCCCTGTGGCAATCCTGGAGACCCCTGGATATAGTGACCGCTCCCCCAATGTCCCCCAAGTCTTTCCTTCTTGAACGCCCTGGCTTTCTGACACGGTACCATGCCATTTGTCATCCTTGAGTGGGCTGATTATTTCTGCACAAATGTACCGCACCCTCTCTTTCTCGCTGAGCCTGCCCCTTGCCCTTCTTTGTACCTTTCACTCCTGCTTCCCCTCTGCCCCTGCCCCACCCAGCGAGCAGGGCTGGCACTCACCTCCTCTGCCAGGTCCTCCTCAGATTCCCCACCCAGGGTCTGTAGCACTTTGGATTTGTAGGTTTTCCAGAAGGCCTGGTTCATGGCTGCGGGGGAACGGGCCTGGCACCCAGGTACAGGAAGGCAGTGGCTCCGTGGGCATCCAGTGGGTCTGGCTGAGGAACTTGGTGAGACTGAGAGCCTGTCCCAGGGATCTGGTGACTTCATTAAAGATGCACCAGCCTCCCCAGCTGGCACAGTGCCCAGCAAGTGAACGGATCCAAAGGAGTCTAGGGTGGGGGTGGGACGGAGCAGGCTTCTGCCACCTCAGCCCCTTGCCGTGACCCATATTTGCCAAGAATAATAGCGACATCTCCCCACAGAGGCCTCCTTCCCTGGAGAACTTGAATTTGATCTCTTGGAATGGCTCCAGAAAAAAGTCCTCCTCCTTTCCTAAAGTCCATTTCCCAAGTCCTTGTACCCCGGACCCCCATGGGCGCCCCTGTGACTATAGCCAGACCTGCTGTGCCCTCCGCAGGGCCCTGCCCTATGTCCCCACTTAGCCTCTGTGAATTGGAGTGGGAAGGTCCCAAGTCCCCCAGTCAGTGCCCTGGGCTTACATTTCACTGCTTTGTCTGGGCTGGAAACCGATTCCTCTCCCCAGGGATGCACGTGCCTGTCTCCCTGTTTCCTGGCAACAGGTTCCAAAGAGCTGGAGCGCCTGAATTATTGCTGAGCTCCACTGGTCAGCCTGGAAGGCACCAGGCCCAGGTGAGTGGGAAAAGGCTGGCCCTCTCCCTGCTCTTGCGCACACGACACCTGGGCTGCATCTCTCTCTGCCTTTGTTGCCAGCCCCCGCCTGGCGGTCCAGGGCTCAGAGAAAGGGGCCCAAGATGGGAGGCCCTCCTGGGAGCACCTCTTCTTGTGGAAGGAGCTGATCCCTCTTAAGTCTGACACTGCCTGAGCACTGTGACCTCTGGGGAGGAACTCCCCTTCCAATCTCCCTCATGGATTTGTCTGGGGAGGGGGGTGGATGAGGAGTGGACGGACACCAGAGGGAATAACTGAGGAGCAGTGAGAAAGGGGCAAGGATTTGTCAGGGAATGGGGGTATCTCGAGAAACCTTAGGGGGACCGCAATCCCAAACTTATGCACTCTCGTTCATTTATATCAATTTATTCACTCCACTGGTATTTTTTCAGTGCCTCCTGGAGATATTTACAACGTGCCCCTCCTCCACCGCGGAGCCAAAGATGTGGGAACCAGGGAGGAGAGATGGGGCCGGAGGATAACGTTTGAGGGGTGGTGCAGAGCGGGGTCGGCCCAGGAACCCTCAAGGCCATGCACCACCCACCCCTCTCCAGCGACACCGACACCGCAAGGCCTCCTGACGCCCCCAGGTTGGGCTCTGCCCCGGGCACCGTCACTGACACACTTGGCCGCCAGGGGTCGCTCAAGGCGCGGTCCGCGGGAGTGACGTCATCAGCGGCAGCCGGGCGGAGCCTGCCCGCCCCCCGGCGTCGCATGACGTCGTTTAGAGTCCGGAAGCGCGCACACGTGAGTTTCTTCCTCGGCGCCGGCCCCCGGGCTCCGCTGCCCGCGGCCATGGGTCGCTCCCGCCGGACGGGCGCGCACCGGGCGCACTCCCTGGCCCGCCAGATGAAGGCGAAGCGGCGGCGGCCGGACCTGGATGAGATCCACCGCGAGCTGCGGTCCCGGCCGGACGCGGGTGCCCAGCCGGACCCGGACCCGGACCTGCCGGGGGGCGGCCTGCACCGCTGCCTGGCCTGCTCGTAAGTCCCGCCGGGCCGCCTCGGGAGGACCTGCAGGTCCGTGGTCTGGGCCGGGGATGTGGGGTCCGGCCCGCCGGCCGCGCGGGGTCTGCGGGCCCCCCTATCCCTTCAGACTCAAAGTTTGCATCAAAGAATGAGCTGTGGTCAGGGAGAGAGACATCAATCACCTGCTCACTCTCCTATTTTTTTTTTTTTACCCCTTCTCATCCCTATTAGGAGGTACTTCATCGATTCCGCCAACCTGAAGACCCACTTCCGATCCAAGGACCACAAGAAAAGGTGTGAAGGAGTAAGGAGAGGGCTGAGGATGGGGGTCTGTCTGGCTTACCGGGCGCTCCCATCGGGGCAGCTCTCATCTCCTTTTCTCTCTCCCAGGCTAAAGCAGCTGAGCGTGGAGCCCTACACGCAGGAAGAGGCCGAGAGGGCAGCAGGCATGGGCTCCTATGTGCCCCCCCAGCGGCTGGCAGTGCCCACAGAAGTATCCACTGAGGTCCCTGAGATGGACACGTCTACCTGACATGCCCTGAAGATGCAGGGCAGAGCCGCCGCCCATGGACAGTGACACGGGGTTAGGCCGGGAGAGACTGTGCCATCCTTTTTTGGCCCTGAATTTGCAAGTGGATGGCTTCTTTTGGGTGCCCACTCCCTCAAATAAAGGAACTGGATATAAAGAGTGCTTGCTTCTGACTCCCTAGCCTCCAGGCCGCCCCCAAACCCCTGCCCTGTAAGGATTTCTTTTCCACTCTTGTGTGCAGGACCCAGGGTGTCTATTCCCCTACTTGGCCCAGCTGTGGAACCCGCATCCTTGCCTGGAGCCACCAGGCAAAGCCCAGATACAGTGGGGAGGAGGGGGAGGAGAATCAGGGTATACGGCAGAAATGAAGTGGGACCCCAAGATTGCAGTCCCTGCTGAGTTACCTACCCCCAGGACCCAGGTGATAGGCCACCCACTTGGTCATGGGGCCTGTGGTGGTGGTGGTGGTGGTGGCAGTGGTTGTGGTGTCTGTTGTCCCACCATCTTCCAGACACCATAGGAGGAGCCACCCAGTCCAAGGACAGCCAGCAGTGTAGCCACAACCCCAACCAGTGGACTCCGGGACTCCGCCTTCAGCTTCCCGGTTACCTGCATCTGGGGACGTACAGAGGGTCCACCCGAAGGGTCAGTCGAGGCTTCAGGAAGAGAAGGGGCTGAGAAGCACAGCTGGGTAAAGGAGATATGGCCGCCATTGCTGCCCCAGGGAGATTCCACTCCATTCCCTCTCGCTTCAGTGCCCATCTGGGTCCCGGCTGGTCAGGCGACAGGAAACGTGACAACATTCCCTGGCTGTTGGGGCCCACAACCCAGTCACAATATGGGGAGGAAGGGGTCGGCACCAGAAACAATGAGTTAAGAGGTCCTTACCTTTAGCACCCGGAAGTAGCCAGGGGTCAGGCGTCGCAGTCGCATGGTGGGTGCCACTAGTCTCCCTGGCAGCCTGTGTAAGCAGAAACGAGGACCAGTGGTTCTCTTGGCATGAAGAAGTGGGAATGTGAGGGCGGGGAGGACCCTTGCCCTCAGAAGATGCTCACCAGAGTCTGCCCTCCCAGATCTGCCAAGGGGTGGGGCAGCTGGACCTTTAAATCTAGTCCCTTCCCCCGCCTGCCTGCCCTGCCAGCCTTAGGAGCAGCTGTCAGGAGAGATCAGCATCAGGCCTGAGCAGCACCTCCCCCACCCACCCGG
>PVJN01065226.1:0-10366 GCA_004026805.1 Lasiurus borealis | reverse complement strand
TGGTATTTTGTGTAAGAGTCACACTCAAGAGGCCAAAGAGCCACATGTGGCTTGTGAGCTGCAGTTTGCTGACCAAGGTGGTAAAATATACTACTGTACTATATATTACCAATACTATACAATATTACATACACTAAATTCTACATCATATAAACATACACAGATACACAGATATACACTATATATAGTAATTTTGCACAATGTAATGATAATAAAAGTATACTATGCTAATTAGACTGGAGTGCTGAACAACCTTCTGGATGAAGCTGGGGCTGCGAGGGTAGAGCCTCTTCCATGACTTTACTGCATTGGGCCTCTAGTACATTATAATACAGTACACAGACACCAGTATTTAAAAAAAATTTTAAAGAGATAGAAACATCAATGATGAGAATCATTAATCACCTGCATCCTGTACACCCCCAACTGGGAACTGAGCCAACAATCCAGGCATGTGCCCTTGACCAGAATCATATTTGTGACCCTTCAGTCCTCAGGCAGACACACCATCCACTGAGCCAAACCATCTAGGATTGGAGACCATCTTTAAAAAAAATAAATCTTTATTGTTCATATGATTACAATTGTTCCTCTTTTTTCCCCATAACTCTCCTCTACCCAGGTCCCATCCCACACTCTGTCCTTACCTCCCTGCCATTGTCCTCATCCATAGGTGTATGATTTTTGCCCTGTCCCGCACCCAGTCCCGCAACCCTTTCCCCTGAGAATTGTCAGTCCACTCCCTTTCTATGTCCCTGATTCTGTTATATTCACTAGTTTTTTCTGCTCATCAGATTTTTTATTCACATGATTTTTAAATATATTTTATTGATTTTTTTACAGAGAGGAAGGGTGAGGAATGGAGAGTTAGAAACATCGATGAGAGAGAGACATCAACCAGCCGCTTTCTGCATGCCCCCTACTGTGGATGTGCCAGCAACCAAGATACATGCCCTTGACCGGAATAGAAGCTGGGACCTTTCAGTCCGCAGGTCAATGCTCTACACACTGAGCCAAATCGTTTTCTGCATATTCATATGATTTTTAGATTCACTTGCTGATAGATTTGTATTTATTGTTCATAATTTTTATCTTTACCTTTTTCTTCTTCTTCCTCTTCTTAAAGAATACCTTTCAGCATTTCATATAATACTAGTTTGACAGTGATGAACTCCTTTAGCTTTTTCTTATCTGTGAAGCTCTTTATCTGACCTTCAATTCTGAATGATAGCTATGCTGGGTAGAGTATTCTTGGTTGTAGGTTCTTGCTATTCATCACTTTGAATATTTCTTGCCACTACCTTCTGCTCTGCATAGTTTCTGTTGAGAAATCAGCAAACAGTCCTATGAATGCTCCCCTGTAGGTAATTAACTGTTTTTCTCTTGCTGCTTTTAATATTCTCTCTTGGTCTTTTGCTTTGGCATTTTAATTATGGTGTGTCTTGGTGTGTTCCTCTTTGGATTCCTTTTGTTTGGAGTTCCTTGCGCTTTCTAGACTTATAAGTCTATTTCTTTCACCAGGTGGGGAAGTTTTCAGTCATTATTTCAGTATCTTGCTCTCTCTCTTCTTCTGGCACCCCATAATTCTGATGTTGGTACGCTTGAAGTTGTCCCAGAGGCTCCTTATACTTACTTCAAATTTTTTTATTCTTTTATGCTTTATGCTTTTCTGGTTGGGTGTTTTTTGCTTCTTCATATTTCAAATCTTTGATTCTTGTGATCCTCTAATCTGCTGTTGGATCTCTGTATATTATTTTTTATTTCACTGAGTGTATGCTTAATTTCTAGTTGGTCCTTTTTCATATTCTTTAGGGTCTTGCTAAATTTTTTGGCGTTTTCTAGAAAATTCTTGAAAAGCTTATAACCGTGGTTTGAACTCTATCTCCAGTTGTTTGCTTTCCTCTATTTCTTTCATTTGTGACCTGTTTCTTTGTCTCCTCATTTTGGCTGTTTCCCTGAGTTGATAAAGTGGCTTTGTGTGCTAGGTGTCCTATCGGGTCCAGTGACTCAGCCTCCCGAGTTATCTGAGGTGGACACTCTTGGTGCACCCCTTTGTGGGCTGTTTGCACAGTCTTGTTGTAGTTAAGCCTTGATTGTTGTTGGTATCACTGAGAGGATTTGACCTCCAAGCCAACTGTCTGTGAAGATCAGCTGTGTGTATGCTGGGAGAACTTCTGTCCTGCAGACACCCTTATGCGACAAAACTTGCAAAAGCCTCTCTGCTCAGCTTGGATGGGGCGGAGCCTCAGGGCAGAGCAGACAGCAAGGACTTCCAGTCAGCCCTGTCCTAAGAGATGCCTGCGTTTCAGTGTCCCACAATAATTGCTGCAAGCACATCTGAGAGAAAGCTACCCTCGAGTTTCGCCTGCTGCCAGACAGTCCAGTTTCTCACTGTATGAGTCTGGGTCCCCAGAATCTCACCTGAAATTGGAGTTCAGACTTTTGGGAGCTTTTGTCTTCTTCCCAATTAAGAAAGCCAGTCACATACTCAGTTGACAATCCTCTCTGCACATGCACCTCTGTACCTCTGCCTTCTGTAGCTCTTCTGAGTTTCAGGATACTTTTCTCTTTCCTTATAATTATAGAATTTCCACTCAGCCAGCCTTCCTGTGGTTCTGGATGATGTCCGTTTTGCCTTTTATTTGTAGTTTTGAAATCGTTGTGTGAGGCAGCAGTTTAGATGTTTGCCTGTGCTGCCATCTTGGTTTCTCCTCAAGACCACTTTTTATATAGATGCAAAAGCCTTAACAAAATATTAAAAAAACTGAACTGAGCAGTATTTCATATGATCTACACACCATGACCTAGTGATATTTAACTCAGGAAAGAACAGTTGGTTTTGCATCTGAAAATGAATTAATGTAACATACCATCCTATCTAATAAAAGAGTGATATGCAAATTGACCGTACCTCTGCTATACCCACAAGACATGCCCACCAGCAACGCCCACCAGCCAATCAGAGCTAGTATGCAAATTAACCCAACCAAGATGTATACAGCCACAGAGAGAGCAGAAGGGAGGCTTGGGTTGCTCCTGGCGATGTAGGAATCCAAGCTTTCCACACACTCTGGCCAGCCCTTAAGGCAACCAAGTTTCAATTGTAGAAGATAAATCAATCCCAGATACCAGGGCTTCTGCTTGGGTCGCTGGAGAAAACCACCACAGGCCTCTCAAACTACCATAGGCCCCTCACTCAGGCCACCCTGCCCCCCAAGAAAATACCCACCTGATCCAGGACACCCTTCAGGACAAATGAGCTTGTCCCCACACTTGCACCAGGCCTCTATCCTACCTAATGAAAGAGTAATATGCAGACTGACCATCACTCCAACACACAAGATGACTTCCCCCATGCAGTCAAAAGATCCTGCCCCCATGTGGACACAAGATGGCCAGCCGGGGAGGGCAGTTGACAGGGACCAGTTCTGCAAGGGAGTGCAGTTGTGGGTGATCAGGCCAGTAGTGAAGGCAGTTGGGAGGGACCAGGCCTGCAAGGGAGGGCATTTGGGGTGATAAAGCCTGCAGGCAAGGACAGTTATGGGAAAACAGGCTAGCAGGGGAGAAGTTAGGCATCCATTAGTCTGGCAGGGGAGTGGTTAGGGGGTGATCAGGTTGGCAGGCAGAAGCAGTTAGGGGCAATCAGGAAGGCAGGCAGGTGAGCAGTTGGGAACCAGCAGTCCTGGATTGGGCCTAAATGGGCAGTTCGACATCCCTCAAGGGGTCCCAGATTGGAGAGGGAGCAGGCTGGGCTGAAAGACACCCCCCTCCCTGTGCATGAATTTCATGCACAAGGCCTCCAGTTAATAGAATAAACCTCAAAAACTAGATCATCTCAATTGATACAAAGCATGGGCTCCTCCTTACTTTGCTTCCCTACTGGAAGCTCAGGGAGGACAACAAAGGGTTGCCTGTCCTCACTCAGGTGCCAAGTCCTCAGATACAGGTTTATGGGCAAGATGTCCCCCACCTGCCTGAGGTCTCCCCTGTGCACAGGCTTCCTGGGGTCAGCCTCCCTGAGTCTGTCCTCACACAGCCTTTCACCTCTGCCTCTCACTCAATGTGCCTTGATGGGGATGGATGGTAGCCCGGGGACCTTGAACAATAGACAGGAGACCTTGGGGGATTCATGAAAATACTGGAAGATTTTGCAAGACCGTGGGAGGAGTTTGGGCTGATTTCACACCCTTCCTGCCAGAACAGAGGCGTGGCTCCAGCAAGGGGACCAGGATCCACTTCCTGCACCTGCTCACTCAGGGAAGGGAAAATACTTGGCATTCTTAGCCCCTTATTAGGGGTGGTGCTGTACTGCATTCTGGGAGCCAGGTGAGGTGAGGGGGACCCCACAGAGATGCTGAGGGCCTGGCTGGGATGTTATTTCCCACGGCCCCTGGGGCTGACATTCTGCAGGGGGAGTCCTGTTCCAGAAGAGTAGGCACCAGACTTGGTGGGTGGGCTCCACACTCACCCTGGAGGCAGCTCTGAGGAGAGGGGGCGAGTTGTGGTCCGCCTCTGCTTCTCAAACCACAGGGTGGAATGGCCCCCAGGACTCAGGGAGGGTGCTTTAGGGACGGCCCACTCTTGAGGGACTCCTAGAGCTAGGATGGGCAGGGCAGCTCTTTTTGACATTGTTGGTGAGTTTGAGACTCCTGTGCAACATGCTTCTTGGTATAGGAGTGATGTTCATGCAACAGTGGGGATCACTGAGTTTGAGGGGCTGCTCCTCATGACATGGGCTCTGGTTCTATCACTGTTTCACCACAGTCACCTGAGGTGGCAACAGAAAACTTCCAGACTTTAAACATGTTTTCCAAAGAGCAGGCAGAGTTGGATTAAGATGGCAAACTTAAGAGCTGGAAATGGCCTCAAGACCTACTGATGCCCAAGGATTAAGTTAGGACATTCCCAGGCTGACCTCATTAGTGCTGACCAGTTAGATAATAGCATTTCCTGAATAGGACTCGAGAATCCTGGCATCACCTCAAAGGTGTGGGCCAGGAGCCCTATCACTGTCTCAGCAGTTGTGTGAATGAAGGCAGTGGTTGCCTGAGAGGGTGTTTCCTGAAATTCAATCCTGTTGTGTCCTTCCCAGACCTCTCAATTCTTTATGAGAACCCCAAGGTGGGGGAAGGAAGTGTTGCACATGTAGCGCTCCAAGTTCAGGAAAGTTCAGCCTTCTCCCAGCAGGAGAAAACAATTTTGTCATTTTAGTTAGTTATTTATAGATATACTAGAGGCCCACTGCACAAAGATTCCTGCAATAGGTGTTCCTTCCCCTGGCTGCCGGCACCAGTTTTTCTCCAGCATGCAAGACCTGGACCACAGTGGAGCAAAGCCTGCATCCTTCAGTCTTCGGTCTTCAGTCTTTGGTCTTTGCTCCACACCTGCATATGCAGATTAACCTGCCATCTTTCTTAATTTGCAAACTCAGTCCTGATTGGCTGGTGGGGGGAATGTAGGTATGGTCAATTTACATGTTTGTCTATTATTAGAAAATATTTTTATTGATTTCAAAAAGGATGGGAGTGGGACAGATAGAAACATCAATGATGAGAGGGAATCATTGATCAACTGCCTCCTGCATGCCACCTATGGGGATCAAGCCCACTTCGGGCATGTGCCCTTGACTAGAATTGAACCCAGGATCCCTCAATTGCAGGTCAATGTTCTAGCCACTAAGCCAAATCAGCTAGGACCACTTTTGTTATTTTATATAGTTTTAATATATTTTTAAATTATTTTATTGATTCTTTACAGGGAGGAAGCGGGGGAGTTAGAAACATCAATGGGAAAGGAACATTGATCAAATGCCTCCTGCACACCTCCTCCTGGGGATGTGCCCGCAATTAAGTTACATGCCCTTAACTGGAATCGAACCTGGGACCCTTCAGTCCACAGGCCAATGCTCTATCCACTGAGTCAAACCAGTTAGGGCGTGTTTTTAATATTTGCACACATTGTTTCTAGAGCAATTCCGAGTTCTCAGGAATGCAGGTACACCACCATCAAAATGGAGAACTCTCCATCGACCCAAAGGAACACAATTGTGGTGGCTTTTTATACTAGATTTGTTAGAACTTCCTCTAAACCTTTACCATTTTTATTTTCTTATTAAATTTTTTTTTATTGATTTCAGAGAGGAAGGAAAAGGGAGAAATAGAAATATTAATGATGAGACTCATTGATTGGCTGCCTCTTGCACGCCCCCTACTGGGGATCAAGTCTGCAACCCAGGTGTGGTCATGACTAGAAATAGAACAATGACCACCTGCTTCATAGGTTAACACTCAACCATTGAGCTACACCAGCAAAAAACAAACCTTTGCCTTTTCCAGAATGTCATGTTGTTTTTCAACGTTGCCGCAAACTCAGATGATTAGTGCATCATCCCAATGAATTTCAGTATTCAGATAACAAGGGAAAGTTGTTCCAGAGGAGTTGTAGGCCTTGCACTCCCTGCCAGCCCTGACATACATGGTTGAAAAGAAAAGGTCACACAAAAAATAAACTTAAAAATGCAATCATGTCTGTATACCTGATAAAAGAGAACAGGTTTCCAAAAATACAAAAGAACCCAATGCAGAAAAATGTCTGGCTTCCCTGAATGGCAAACAAATGGTTTATCACAAGACAAAATACAACAAGAAACCCTGTTCAGTGTGCTGTTACTGTCACACCCCACAGCCATTTATGGTTTGTGGTCATTGTTACTATTCGAATCCATTCCATTCCATGTCTTTTACCACACAAGTGATTTTGCTGGTATTTGGTTGGAAGGGGCTAAAAAAAAGTGATTGAAGTTTTTAATATTTTAATAAGTAAGAAAGCTGTCTGTGCCAAATAAAAATTAAAAATTAAATTTCTCTGAGAAAACATGTCTGAGTTTATACACACATGATAATTGTCATTCAGATTGTATAAATGGAAAATATTGTATGTTGATCTGAAAATACACAATTACAATGGGATAGTTAAACATCTCTCTGGAAACAATAAATAAAATGCACTAGCTATTAGTGGAAGAGTGATTGACCAACAGTTCATATTTCTTTTAAAAGTACAGAAGCATCACCTAACTGGTTTGACTTAGTGGATAGAGCGTTGGTCTGTGTACTGAAATGTCCCAGGTTTGATTCCAGTCAATGGCATGTAGCTTGGTTGTGGGCACATCCCCAGTAGGAGGTGTGCAGGAGAGGGAGAGGAGAGATGGAAACACCAATAATGAGAGAATCATTGATCAGTTCCTTCCTGCACATCCCCTACTGGGGGTTGAGATAGCAACCCAGGTATGTGTTCTTGACCGGAATCACACCTGGGACCCTTCAGTCCACAGGCTGACACTCTATCCACTGAGCCAAACGGGCTAGGTTGAGGGTGGAGATTTTAGGGGAGGTTCCAGGGGAAGAGTTCAATAGAATATTCTGCAGCTTCCCAGGTGTGTATTTTCAGGGTTGAGGTTGCTACTGATTGATTGGCAGGCACCAGGGCATGGGCTTATTATTCAATGTAGCTGTTTCTGAGACTGAGTTTATTGCTTTTCTGGGCCTGGAGCTGAAATAATACTAAGGAATAGAGGTTGTCTACAGGGAGGAAAGTCAGGGGGATCAAACTGTGTGGATATCCAGAGTGAGGTAGTCACTCTGGGGGAAGGGTCCCATCCTATAATAGATTGTTCCTTGCTAGGCACTTGGGGCTTTTCCATCCTGGTTACCTTCTGTACTGGCCCTTCTTCCTTGCTCCACTAATATCTAATTGCCTAACACGGGTTAAAAATAAGCAAACATTTTTTAATTAGGATTTTTTATATGCAGGAATTTTATAAAGATTTGAGACTCAACTGGCAGTCAGAGAAGTGAGACTTCTTTGCCATCTGGCAGTGAGGAAAGGCTAGAGATCTGGATATTCTGGACTTGTGGGAGGCAATTCATTGGAAGGTGAGAGGAAGAAATGTTTGTTAAGCAAAGGTGGTCCAGTTAATAGGTAAGTCTCTTAGGTGAAAACAATATCCTATATAATAAAACCAAACTATGCAAATTGTCCCCTAAGAAGTTCAACTGGAGTCTGACAGCTCACTATGACGTGCACTGACCACCAGAGGGTGGTATGGAACATGGCAGGTGTCAGCAATGCTGCACTGGCAGCAGGTGGCAGTGGAGGCAATGCTGGTCCCAATTGGCCCTGAAGAGAGTGGGACCATGGTAGCACGGTGGAACAGGTGAGCAAGTGATGCCATGCCAAAGCAGGGGCGAGCAGGTGCCTGATCGCCCTGTACATGGAGACCAGAGGTGGTGGCGGGAAGGAGATGAGGTCAGCACCAGTACTTGGAAAGGGCTCTGGGACAGAGGAATGGACCACACCCAAATTACAATGCAGCCTTGGTCACCTATCTATGTGACCTGGGAGTGAAGGGAGTTAGGCAGGTCTGTGGGCCAAACTGAGGCTGTGAGCCTAGGAGCCGATCCCTGAAGGCCAACCTGAGGAACCCATTGGAGCACAAAATCATGCACTGGGCCTCTAGTCTCTGACAATAGTTCTTTTTCTGGCACAAAGGCCCCTTTTCTAATGTAAATTTCCTTTATAACTGCTGATTATCTCACAAATGGGGAATGTTATACTTTCTTGGTGGTTGGGAGGCAGTGCAGGAAGAGCTAAGGGCTTTTTTTGAGTCTATTGAGTTTTGACTGCCTTCAACTCAAAATAAGCCCCATCCAAAATGGTGAAAGCTTTGGGGGGCAAAATAGGCAGATTAAGGAAATTTTTTTAAATGAACGAGTCCATAGGGAAAGCACAGAGCTGCAAAATGTATACATTCACAGAATAAGGGAGCTGCCAGAATATATACATTTCCATAGAATAAGGGAGCAGAGAGCTACAGGTCTACATTTACAAAATAAAGGGAAGGGAGCACCTGTTTCTTTTCGGAGAGGGAAAAGGAAAGCCCAAAGGAAATAGGAAGACAATAACGGAGGAGAGGAGAACTTCAGGTACCTCACTTGTGGTTTGAGCTCTGGAGTTGCTATAGTGACCAATCAGAGGGGACAGTGACCAGAGGGGATATCAAGGCACAAAGAACTACACCCTTTCATAAACCATAGAAAAAAGGGACATAGTGGGATTCTCTTCCCCTTCCCACAAGGGAGTCTGTGCTTGTTTCTCAATAAACTTCCATCCTTTACTATACCACCTTTTGTCCATGGTTTCCTTCTTCAACTCCACCTAGACAAGGACCCGGGAATCATCCTACCCAGAAGAACACCATGCTTTCCATTCCAACTTTCACATTTGAATGGCATATTTTGAGGTGGCATGTTCTGAACCCCTTCAGGATGTAAAATAAATTCTCCCTGGTTACATAGATAGGTGACCAAGGCTGCATTGTAATTTGCGTGTGGTCCATTCCTCTGTCCCAGAGCCCTTTCCAAGTACCAGGTGGGTGAATGTAAAGTTGACGGAATTCATGAATGGTGGTGCCCAGTGGGTGGAAGTAGATGGGCTTGATGATAAAAGATGAGAATGAGCCCTATGTGGCGTCACCCATGCAGAGGCATGTGAGGAGCAATACCCAGCAGGAAGGATGATGGACATCACCAAGCTCCTCCAGACCACCAGAGGCAAGAAGAGGCAGAAAGAGAGGTGCTTGTAGGACAAGCACAAGGTTCTGACCCTCTTCCGTGAGGAGGACATAGAGCGGTTCTGTCCCCTGTACACTCAGCCCCCTGAACACCAGGACCACCAGGTGAGGCCCCTAGAGGAGGCTGCCTGTCATCACAGGCAAAGGCTCAGCAGTTACACTGAGCCCCTAAAAAAGCAGGTGACAGATGTCCAAAATTAATCATTCAAAGCAAAACACTTTTAGAATAGAGAAGGCGGAAAACCAAAGGCTAGAATTACTCTCTGAATTTGAGCACCTGAGGTGGGTTTTAGACCATGATCAAAAGCAGATCTTTCAAGATTAGCTGAAGAAAAGGCTCTTGAAAAGAAACTTGGTGTTAGTATAACTGCATTTTCAAAGTATAATTCCACATCCAAAGACCTATTAAGTAAGGCAGTAGAGTGTACTGTGCTGAGGGAAGTGGAATGGCGGTTTGTCTTCCATGACTTCCTTTCATGCTCCTTCTCCTCTAGCCTGAATGAGCTTTCTGGAGTGCCCCACAAATACACTCTTCTTTCCTTTTAGAATCCAACTCATCTTTCAAGATCCAGCCAAACAAAACTTGTTCTCTGTAAAACTTGTCCAGACAAGTCTTTTCTTTCTACTTGAAAACTCCTATGAAACATACTACCCTTAATATTTAGTTGCAATATTTCTCATGCTGCCTTGTATTATTTTGCAAGACTACATTGAAGGTGTTGGGTCCTACAATAG
>PVJN01065225.1:0-10309 GCA_004026805.1 Lasiurus borealis | reverse complement strand
GGACGGGGGACGGGAAGGCGGGGAGATTGACCAGTTGTCCTTTCAGTTGTAACATTCAAAATGACCAAAGGCTCATGGAACACTGAAGTCAATTAATATTAAGTGAACCTATGGCCAATTAATATCTCTTTGAGAGGAGTTGAGAATATAAAGTACAATGTAGAGCAATTACTTATATTATTTCACATAAAACTTTTCAACTAAGATATTTTCCTTTATTTAAAATGTATCTTTATTGTTGAAAGTATTATAGATGTCCCCTTTGTTTTAATTTTTTTTTCTCCCATTGATCTCTTTCACCCTGCACCTGCCCCTTCCAAGCCTTTGCCAGACTATGCTCTGTGTCCGTGAGCTATTCCAATCTAATACATAAAGTTCTAGAACAGTGGTTCTCAACCTTCCTAATGCTGGCACCCTTTAATACAGTTCCTCATGTTGTGGTAACCCCCAACCATAAAAATATTTTCTTTGTTACTTCCTAACAGTAATTTTGCTACTGTTGTGAATCATAATGAAAATATCTGTGTTTTCTGATGGTTTTAAGCAATCTCTATGATGGAATCAATGGACCCCCAAAGGGGTCTTGACCTACAGGTTGAGAACCGCTGTTCTAGAAAGATTTTGAGAAAATAAAATAAAAGATATGTCAGGTAAATATTGAACAGAAGAGCTGAAGTTGCTTCATGAATACTGGATACAGGCTTGAAGCCAAAACACAACTCATGAGATAAAGTTAGTCATTTTAACATAGCAAAATGTTCCTTTCACTAAAAAGAGAAGATGGTTTGTAATACTTATACACATAATGAGCATCACCATTATGTGTCTCAGTAGTATGCAGATTTTTGAACTAAGGGCAATTTTAGCTTCAGGCTCAAGTGAAAATTCTGCCCCTCCAACTACCTAAAAAATAAATAAATAAATAAGAGGCTTTGCTTATAATAAGACATTATCCATTATCCCACAGGGGGAGCACCACTCAGCCAGAAGCCAGGCTCATGGCTGGCGAGGGCAGCAGCAGTGGTTGGATCCTCTCCCACCTTCATGGCATGGCAGCACAAAGGACATTCAACAGCTATCAGTAGGACATCCCCTAGGGGTTCCTGGACTGTGAGAAGGTACAATCCAGGCTGAAGAATCCTCCATCCTAGTGCACAAATTTTGTGCACCGGTCCTCTGGTTTTATGTATTATATATGAGCTCACAGAAAGTACACATCAATGTTCTACATTGTAAAAATGAAATAAATAAAATGATACATAAACTAAAAAACACATACGTTGGTTCAATAATATCACAGAAATGGTGGAAAAGGGAGTTCTAAGACTTGCTTCCATTATGAAGTAAATTTTATGTTGGCAAAACTGATCAAAATAATTTTTGGAATGTTGAAATATAGTAAAAAATGTACAGTCACTAAGAGTGTGCTTAGTAAACAATGAAATTACGTTTCAGTGAGCAATCATTGTGATATGCATGCACAAAACAACAGACCCTCAACATACATGAAGCACACATTGAAAAAATTTAAATGAGAAATAGTTCTACAATAATAGTTGGAAAATTCAGTACATCGTTTTCAGTAATAGACAGAACATCCAGACAGAAAATCAATAAAGAAATTAAATGCTTAAATAATATTATAAATAAACTAGACCTAACAAACAGATATAAAACCCTCCAGCTAAAAACAGTAGAATTACATCCATTTTAAAGCACATAACGTATTCTCCAGCATAGGCCATCACGTGTTAAGCCACACTAAAATTCTTAACAAATTTTAATACTTAAATCATATGAATTGTTTACCAAGACTATAATGGAAAAAATCTTCAAATTAAGGAAAACTAGAAAATAAATAAATATGTGAAAGTTAAAGAGCACATCATTAAATAACAAATGAGCCAAAGAAGAAATGACAAATGAAATACTTACAAATAAAAATAAAAGCACAAAATACCAAAATATAAGGGATGTAAGGAAGGTAATATGCAATAGGAGATTCTGAACTGTCAATACCTACATAAAAAGTAATAATAAATTAATAATCTAATTTTACATCTTGATAAATTAGGAAGAGGCAACTAAATCCAAAGCCAGGAGATGGGATAAAATAATAAAGACTGTAGAGAAATGAAACAGGTAATATAAAAAATTGAGAGAATAGGTAATATCAAAATAAAGTTCTTTAAAAAGATCAAGATAATTAATAGACTTTAGCAAATATGGCAAAGGATAAATAAAGAAGATGGGAAAAAATAAAATCAGAACTGAAAGTGAGGATGTTACTACCAAATTTACAGAAATAAAAAGGATTATAAGAAAATTTTATAAATAGTTATATATTGAAAAAAATCTAGATTAATTTTATATATATCAACAAATACACATTCAAGAACAAATAGAAAATTTCTGCATCCTATAATAAGTAAATAAATTTAATAGTTAATCCAATATATCAAAATAAAGAAAATTCCAGAAAAATATTACTTCACTGGTATATACCTTAAAAATTTAAAGCTGAATTAACAAAAATACTTAAATTATTCCAAAAAATAAATGAATAAAAGAGGGAATACTTGCTAAATCTTTGAGATTAGCCTTTCACTGCTACAAAGACAGGTAAAAAAAAATCACAGAAAAAGATAATTTCAACTTAATATACTTTATAAGTAAAAATAGAAGAGTCAAGAAAACATAGCAAAATAAATTCCAGAAATGCAATAGTAGGTCAATATCTTAATACAATACATATAAGATACTTCTTAGAATGAAGGAAAAACACACATCATCTAAATTTATATAAAAAGGGCATTTGCTAAAATTTAATATCATCCTATATAATAAAAGAGAAACATGCAAATTTACCATACCTCTGCTACATCCACAAGCCATGCCCACCAGCCAATCAGGAGAGAGTATGCAAATTAACCCAACCAAGTTGGCAGTGGCTAAGGATCTGGAACAAGCAGGAGGCTTGGGTTGCTCCTGGCAATGGAAAAAACCAGGCTTCCCTTGCCCTGGCCTGCCCTGGTATCCACTCAAAGCTATAAAGTTTCAATTGTAGAAGATAAATAAATAATTCCCACAAATCTGCTTCCAGCCTAAGCTTGGATTGCTGGGGAACATGGCTGGCCTGCAGCCCACCACAGGCCCCTCACCTAGGACTTCCCACACCTCAAGGGAACCTTCCCCGATCCGGGACACCCTTTAGGTCAAACCAACCAGCCCCCACCCATGCACCAAGTCTCTATCCTATCTAATAAAACATTAATATGCAAATTGACTGTCACTCCAACACACAAGATGGCTCTCCCCATGTGATCAAACCTGTGGATAAAAGATGGCCACCATAAGATGGCCAACAGAGGAGGGCAGTTGGTAGGGACCAGGCCTACAAGGGAGAGCAGTTGTGGGTGATCAGGCCAGCAGGGGATGGCAGTTGGGTGGGACCAGGCCTGAAAGAGAAGGAAGTTGGGGGTGATCAAGCCTGCAGGGAAGGGCATTGGGTGCCCAGGCTTGCAGGGGAAAGCAGTTAGGGGCAATGCTGCTGGCAGGGGAGGGAAGTTAGGCGTTACTAGGTTGGCAGGGGAAGGCAGTTGGGATGACCAGGCTGGTAGGTTAAGACAGTTAGGGGCAATTGGGCCTGCAGGGGAGCAGTGAAACATCAATCAGGCTCACAAGGGAGTGGTTAGGGGGTGACCAAGCTAGGAGGCAGAAGCAGTTAGGGGCAATCAGGAAGGCAGAGAGGTGAGCACTTGGGAGCCAACAGTCCTGGATTGTGAGAGGGATATCCAACATCCTCTAGGGGTCCCAGATTGGAGAGGGTGCAGATTGTTCCGAGGGACACCCCCTTCCCCGTGCCCCCCGTCCCCTGCATGAATTTCATATACCAGGTCTCTGGTTTCATGATACAAGCTTAGAAGAATATGAATAAAAGAGGACTTTCTCAACATGATAAAGGATATTTATGAAAAATATATGACTAACATCATAACCAATGGTAAAAGAATGAATTTTCCCAAAAGCAGAAACAAGATTAAAATATTGAATTCCTTTTTTTTTCATTTAAATTATTTATTATTTAGTGTATTACTTATATCTCCTTTTACCCTCATTGACCTCTCCCCTTCCACTCCCCACCCCCAGCACGTACCCTCACACTCCTAACTGTCTATGTCCATTAGTTATCCTTACGTGCATGCATAAAAGTCCTTTGACGGTGCTCTTATACACCCTTTTACCCTCCCCTGCCTTCTCTCTGAAGTCTGATGGTCTGTTCCATAATTCACTGCCTCTGGATCTATTTTTGTTCAGCAATTTATGTTGTTCATTATATTCTACAAATGAGTGAGATCATGTGACATTTATCTTTCTCTGACTGACATATTTTGCTTAGCATGATGCTCTCCATGTCCATTCATGTTGTTGCCAATGGTAAGAGTTCATTCATTTTTTTACAGCAGCTTAGTATTTCATTGTGTAGATGTATCCTTATTTTTTATTCCACTCATCTGCTGATGGGCACTTAGGCTGTTTCCAAATCTTAGCTATAATAATTGTGCTGCTATGAACATAGAGGTGCATATATCTTTTCTGGTTGGTATTTCTGGTTTCTTGGGATATAATCATAGAAGTGGATTGCTGAGTCAAATGGGGGTTCCATTTTTATTTTTTGAGGAAACCCATACTGTTTTCCATAGTGGTTGTCCAGTTTTAGTTCCCACTAGCAATGCACAAGGGTTCCTTTTTCTCAACCTCCTAGCCAGCACTTGTCATTTGTTGATTTGTTGATGATAGCCATTCTGACAGGTGTGAGATACCACCTCTTTGTCATTTTGATTTTCATCTCTCTGATGATTAGTGACTTTGAGCATGTTTTCATATGCCTCTTGGCCTTCTGTATGACCTCTTTCTATAAATTTCTGTTTAGGTCCTCTGTCCATTTTTTGATTGAATTATCTTCCTTTTGATACATTTTATGGGTTCCCTGTAAATTTTGGCGATTAAACTCTTATCTGAGATAACATTGGCAAATATGTCCTGGATGCAGTGAACTTTCTTGGTATTTTATTGTCACTTTCTTTGCTGAGCAGAAGCTTTTTATTTTGATGTAGTCCCATTTGTTTATTTTTTTCCCTTAGTTTCCATTGTCCTAGGAGCTGTATCGGTAAAGACATTGCATTGACATATATCTGATATTTTGCTGCCTAGGAATCCATATAGTATTTTTATGGTTTCCCACCTTATGTTTAAGTACCTTATCCATGTTAAATTTATTCTTGTGTATGGTATAAGTTGGTGGTCTAGTTTCATTTTTTTGGTATGTATCTGTCCAACTTTCCCATTATCATTTATTGAAGAGACTGTTTTAACTCCATTGTATGATCTTGCCTCCCTTGTCAAATGGCTTGGGTTGATTTCTGGTTCTCTGTTCTGTTCCATTGATCTATATGTCTGTTCTTATGACAGCTCTAGGAAGTTTTGAGAACAGTGGCTTTGTAATATAGTTTGATATCTGGTATTGTGATCCCTCCAACTTTTTCTTCTTTCTCAGGATTGCTGCAACTATTCAGGGACCTTTTTTATTCTGTATGAATTTTTGGAGAGTTTGTTATAAGTGTGAAATGTGCCATTGGTATTTTAATGGGGATTACATAAAAATCTATAGATTTCTTTGGGTAGTATAGACAATTAATAAAACCTTCAAGATTCAACCATTTAATACATGTTGAACAAAGCAAGATATGTGCATATTATACAGCAATTTCAAATAATTTTTCTAAGAATATTCCATGGCATATGTAAGAGTAAGTCAGTTGTCTGTGGGAATTAGAAATGAATAATTTTCTTCTCACTCTACTTTTCAATATTTCTGTGTAATAAAGCAGATAGTTTCCTGTCTTCCCAAATTGTGGTATACTTACCTGTACTCTGTATGCAATGCTCTTCTAAAACTTATAAATATAATAATTTATTCAATGATTTTCTAACTTTTTAATAAATAAATAAAAATACCAACTACCAACTCTACTATTCAACCTTGCAGTGAATATTTTAACTAATATTATTCAGCAAGAAAATGAAATATAAGCATTTAAATAGAAAGAACTATGTAAAATTATCTCTATTTACAAATGACTTGATTCTATATATAGTATACTATAAAGAATGCACAAAAAATACTGGAACTAAAAAAATAAATTAATCAATGTACAATATCAACATGAAAATACATTATGTTTGCATGAACTCAACAATAAATAAAATTAAACAGAATATTGAGTAAACAATTCCATTTAAAATAAGATCTAAAAGATAAAATAACTAGCATTAAATTGAACAAAGGTGATATAATACTCGTTTAACAAAACCTATAAAACACTGCTGAAACCCATTTAAGAAGTGTGACTGACATAAGCAAGAGAGTAGAATAAGTGGTTATAACTCTCTAACCACCAATGAAAACTAATTTTAACAAATACCCATGGATAAGAAAATATTTAGGGGAACCTAAGAGTTTATCTCAGAGGTTCCAATTCCACAATGGAGATATATATACTCTTTAATAGATACATTGAATAGGATAAGAATAATAGTTTTTTCTTTACATGGGTCACTCTTCCTCTAAGGCAGTATAGCACACTGGCAAAAGATAAACGATAGCTTATGGTCTACAGTTTCTCCCCAGGATAAAGTAAAAGCAAAGTGAATTCCCAGCTTTCTGAGCCTTGTGGATCACAACCCAAAAGGCCACTTTACTCTCATCCCATAGAGAACAATGAGTGGATTGGCAGAGCTGAATAGTCTGGGAATAGATAAGATCAGGAAAAAGGGCTGGTGAAGAGGAGTGGTCACAGTAACTGGTGTATGGACCTCAACAACCAGCTATAGATTTCACTAACTGGCTCATGAGCTCCACAAAATCTTAAAGGATGCTTCAAAAAGAGAACCATCCGAGTCCCTCAACACTCAGCATTAAGGAAACTGAAGCCTGGAATAATCATTGTTATGGGTTGAATTTTGTCTCCTTCCAAATTAATATATTGAAGTCCAAAATTCCAGTACATCTGAATGTGAACTTATTTGGAAATAGAGTCCTTGTAGATACAATTCATTAAGCTAAAATTAAATTATATTGAAGTAGGGTGAGTCCCTGTTGCAATATGACTGGTGCTTAGTAAAATGGACTTTGGATACTAACACATATACAGGGAAAACATCATATCAACATGAAAACAAAGATTCAAGTGATCCGTAAACAATTCAAGAAATAGCAAAGAAGCCAACAAAAATTACTAAAAACTAAGGAAGAGACATTGAACTAATTCTTTCTCACAGCCTTTAGATGGAACCAAGTCTAACAACTTGTTCTTGGTATTCTAACCTACAAACACATGAGAAAATAAGTATAAGTTGGTTAAGCCACCCAATTTGTGGCACCTTGTATGGAAACCTTCCCAACTCATAAAATTGTAAACCACCTATGTGTTATAGACATATTATAACACACTGGAAACCGGTGAATGGATTCGTGGAGTGGCCTGCAGGGATCAGTATGTGGCAGGTTGTTGGGGAGGAGCCAGAGCCCAGGCCAGGTACCATGCTACTCCCACTCATCCTGGCCCTGCTGCTCCTGACACTGCCACTGCTTGGTAGGCTTGCCAGCCATGAGCTCAGTGTCTGGTGCTCATTAGTCAGCTGAGCAGCGTTCTCACTGTGGGAACACACTGACCACTGGGGTCAGCTCCTGCATTGATCATCTTCCCTCTGGTGGTTAGTGCATGTCACCAGTTGACCCTTTGACTGGATGGTTAGGCTTTTATATTCTAGATTCTGCCAGTTACAACAGAATACACATTTTTTTCTAAATATCTAAGGAACATTCTCTAGGATATATTATATGTTAGGACAAAAATAATTCTTGATAGATTATAAAAGCTAGGAGCTATAAATCAATAATAAAAGAATAATGTAAAAATGTATAAATATATAGAAATTAAGAAATTAAACAACAGCACAATACAAAGGGAAAAAAAAGAATCAGTCATCTTAATTAATACAGAGAAACAATCCTAGATACATTGGCTCAGTGGATAGAGCATCACCTTGTGAACCAAATGGTACTTAGTTTGATACCTCAATTGCAGGCTCCTCCAGGGTCCTAGCAGGGGCACATGCAGGAGGCAACTGATTGATGTGTCTCTCTCACATTTATATTTCTCTCTGTCTTTCCCTCTCTCTTCCACTCTCTCTGAAAATCAATGCAAAAACATCCTCTGGATAGGATTAAAACAAACAAACAAAACAGAGAAACACTTGAAATAATCTAACATTCTTTCATGGCAAAAACATTAAAAAAACTAGGAAGAGAAGGAAATGCATTCTCAGAATTAAATGCATTTATGAAAAACGTAACACAACAATGTGATTTGTGAATTGCACAACATGGTGAATATATAAAATATGCTAAATCTTCACTTAAAAAACTACATTTCTTATATGAATTTCACCTTAAATAAAAAAAAGTTAAATTTGACATTTTTCCTTTTATCTACATTCTGAAATTTATGAAGTTTAATAATAACCAAAAGTTTAATATTAACCAAAACATTTAAATACAGCATAGATCTTCATGATGAAAAGTAGGAGATTTCTGATAGGTCGCCACTTCATTTGTATGAACATCAAGAATATTCATATTTCCTGGCAACTTTTATTTGATCTTTTAATTTTCATAAATGTACTTTCTGAGAAAGTGTTCCTTAGAACACTCACTACCTTGTATTTCTCTAGTCTATATATCATCTGTTATTTTTGTTGATATATAAGAGAAAGATCACATGTCCTCTTATTTGATATACACTGAGTGGCCAGATTATGATCTCTGAATACATAATAATCTGGACATTTAGTGTATATCCTATATAATAGAAGGCTAATATGCAAATTGTCTCCTTGACCAGGAGTTTGACCAGCAGGCAGGATGGCCAACTGCCCTTGTCCCCTCCTTGTGGCCAGACTGGCTGGACCGCACCCATGCACAAATTCAGGCACCGGGCCTCTTCTAATATACATATTAGAGGTCCATTGTAGGAAGATTCCTGCAAAAAAGGGCTTCCTGTGGCAGTTTCTACAGCCCTGCCTGCTTCCCTCCTCCCTTCCCCACCACCACACTTGCGTGCTTCTCCACAGCTTCACTCCCTTCTGTAGCACTAAGCTTCCTTCTATGCTGTCTTCAGTCTTTGCTCTGCACCGGGATATGCAAATTAACTGCCATCTTGGCTTGGTTAATTTGCACACCCACTCCTGATTAGATGGTGGGTGTGGTTTATGGGCATGGCTTGTGTGCATAGTGGAGGTATGGTCAATTTGCATGTTTCTCATTTATTAGATACGATACACCCTGAGTGGCCAGATTGTTATACATTCAGAGCTCATAATAATCTAGCCACTAAGTGTATATAAATTGGACAATTTTATGTCTTTAATAATCAGATGCTGAACATACTAGGCAGAAAATTTTTGGTCTTAACATTATATTAATTTCACACACTTAGGAATTTTCTTAAGAAAACAATGTTTATATCCAAGTTAGTAATGAATGATGAAATGCTATGAGCTTCTAGGAAAAAAATATATATATATATATTCAAATGGTTTTTCTAAAAAGATAGTGTAAAAATAAAGAAAACTTTTTAAAAATAAAGTTGGAAAGGGGAAGTTCTTATGCACATACTAGTCATTGAAGCCTATATAATCAACAAAAGGAGGAAAAAGAATAATTATTTCACAAGAGAGAAATTTTTTCACATAGAGATTTTATTTGCTTTAAAAATAAAAGAAAAAAGAACCTTCCTGCCCCAGCAATGGCACACTTACCACTCCATGTTCTCCTCTAATGAACTTTAGATACCTTCCCAATTTCCTTCTAAAACCCAATAAAAGTTGACCTTTTCTTTATCTCTGGACTTACCTGTCATGCTACAGTTTGCTGATCCTGAATTGCAATTCTTTGCTATTCCTATATAATAAAAGCCTAATATGCTAAGTGTCTAGTTGTCTGGTCATCCGTTCAACCAATCAAAATGTAATATGCTAATAAAATCTTAAGGCAGCTCAGCCTCTTTATGACACACACTGACCTCCAGAGGTCAGATAGTCGACCAGTCAACCAGTTGCTATGATGTGCATATGCCTCTTGCCCCCAGGAAAACAGATACCCCAATTGGTAGGTTAGCTTGCTGCTGGGGTCTGACTGATTATGACTAAGTGAGATGGCCAGACACACCCTGGAGCCTTCCCGCAG
>PVJN01065224.1:0-10309 GCA_004026805.1 Lasiurus borealis | reverse complement strand
AAAAAAAAAAAAAAAAAAAAAAAAAAAAAAAAAAAAAAAAAAAATCTAAAATATGCTACTAAGCTTTCTTAGGTGTTTTAAGCACATTTATGTTAGACAGTAAAATAATCCACCTGCTGCCAAAATCGGTTTGGCTCAGTGGATAGAGCGTCAGCCTGCGGACTGAAAGGTCCCAGGTTCCATTCCAGTCAAGGGCATGTATCCTGGTTGCGGGCACATCTCCAGTAGGGAGGCAGCTGATCAATGTCTCTCTCTCTCATTGATGTTTCTAACTCTCTATCCCTCTCCCTTCATCTCTGTAAAAAATCAATAAAATATATTAAAAAATAATAATCCAGCTGCT
This sequence comes from Lasiurus borealis, assembly GCA_004026805.1. NCBI lineage: Eukaryota > Metazoa > Chordata > Mammalia > Chiroptera > Vespertilionidae > Lasiurus > Lasiurus borealis. The sequence goes on along the minus strand of PVJN01065224.1, from coordinate 9,966 downwards.
GCCTTGGCCAGTCACCAGTGGTCAGTATCAACCTGTGCACCAAAGCATCTGGGGTCCATTCCTCCTGGTCAAGGGCACAGACCTGGGTTGTAGGTTCTATCCCTGACTGGGCCAACACTCTAAGCATGAAGGAAACCAATCGATGTGTTCTCTCTCTCTCTCTCTCTCTCTCTCTCTCTCTCTCTCTCTCTCTCTCTCTATTTCTCTCTTTTCTTCTCTGCCCCTTCCTCCCTCCTTTTCACTCTCTCTAAAAAATCTATGGGAAAAATATCCTCAGATGAGATTTAATAAAATAATAATAATGATAATCCTTCTGGATAGATATGTTAGTTACTAATACATATATATATTATACATATAAGAAAGCAAACTCAGAGACATCTTCCAATATCACAGTTAAATAGTAGCTAGAAATAAGGAATGGAGTTTTTATTTGAACTTATACATTTTGAAAACAGAGCACACTGTTCTAGTTCCAAATGATCCAAGATTAATACTAGAAATGGTGACAAATTGTCAGGAGAAAACTAAGTAAGACAGAGAGAAGAGGAAGTGCTGGGGGTGAGTTCTTAGAGTGCAAGAGGTTATGTGTAGAGGCATTTTTAAAGTTGTATTTTAGAGCAGAAATTTATCAATTAATTAATCTTTCAATATATTTATTCAACAAATACCTTTTGAGTACCAACCATGTGCCCAGACACTGGGTATATAATGTTGAAAGAAATAAGTTTCCCATTGAGAACTGAGAGAACTAAGTTAACTAGGGCTTGCTGGAGGTGAAGGAACAGAGAACAGTAAGGAATAGAAATGCATGGGGTACTTGGATACTTGCATGGGGATACACACACAGCCCACCCAGAATGGCTCAGTGGTTGAGCATTGACCTGTGAACCAGAAGGTCATGGTTTGATTCCCGGTCAGGTCATATGCCCAGGTTGAGGGTGCAATCCCCAGTGTGGGGCATGGAGGATGCAGCTGGTCAATGAGTCTTTTTAATCACTGATGTTTCTATCGCTCTCTCCCTCTCCCTTCCCCTCTAAAATCAATACATACAAATATATTTAAAAATAAAACAACCATACACAAAAAATATTTTCATTTACTTAGCTGTCTGGCCTTTCTCATATTTCTTAAAACTGGGAGATTACAGTTTCCTCACATGCAGAATGAGGAAATTATTAGTGCTTAATGTATATGGTTGTTTTAAACATTAAAATGAATGATGAAGATTAGTATGTTAATACATGTAAACCATTTAAAAGGAGTGACTGACTTCCAGGCACTGAATAAATATTACTTATTAACCTTACACTTAAGTTGAATGTTACAATGATGAGCCATATTCCCTATTAACATGAAAGCACATTACCAAAGTTTATTCAATGTATAGCTAGCTCTTAGTAGATACTGTAAATTATAGCTACTAATTGGAGCAAGACTATTTGGAACAAGGGTTTCTTTTCAAAACAAGGTCAATTGGAGCTATAAATTTTTCCTAAAGCTCTCATTTAATTCTATTATCTTAGAGATAACTTTCAACAATTTTACTTCTCTTAATGAGACTTACATGCAAAATTCTTCTGTTTAGAAGCATCTTTCTCTTGCCTCATCTAATCTACAAGGTGATATAAGTTTTATTTAAAAAAAAAAAAAAAAGGCTTCTCAGTGTTAGAGATTTGCATATTATGAACTTACTAGAGGCCCAGTGCACAATGGATTCCCTTGGCCTGGCCTGCAGCATCAGGCTAAATCTGGCTCTCCAAAATCTCCTGAGGAGTCCTGGATTGTGAGGGGGCACAGACCAAGGTTCCCTACTGGAGCATGACTGGAGCCAGGAGGGACATGGGAGATTTGCTAGGGATTGTGGGAGGGCTCTAGGGCATGTCCAGCCTGTCTTGCTCAGTCCTGATTGGCCAGGCCCCAGCAGCAAGCTAACCTACTGGTTGGAGTATCTGTCCCCTAGTGGTCAGTACATGTCATATATTATGCTTTGGTTGAAGAGATGACCAGATGACCAGACACTTAGACTTTTATTATATAGGATATAGGATAGAAAAAATTGTTTCTCCTTGATTTCAGGAAAATTGTAATGAAACTAAAAAGGGAAATTGTTTTGTTTCATATAGCACTCTCTTTTTCACTGTATTAAAAATTACTAAAACACCAAACTTATAACAGCTGCACTTTGGGTACTTTGGGATGCACAGCTCTAGCCTACTCCCTACATTTTACACATGAAGATACAGAATGAAATGTATAATCTACTTTCTCAAGACCTCAAAGCCAATAGAGGAACCTGTACAGACTGGCACCAAAAGCCCTTTCCTAAATTGTTGCTCATAGCAATGAGGCCAACCCATTGTCAGGTACAATAACAACTGACCACCCCAGTAATAGCTAATCCCAGATTGAGAAACAGTGACAGCATCCACCTACCAAAACAATCAGACTTTTAAACATCTGCTTTAGAAAAGGAAATGCCACAGAATACCCAACCTCTTCCCCTCTAAAGAAATATAAAACACTAGCTAAAAATTCATGGATGTAAATAACAATTTTGAATGCTAATTTCATAAGTTAACAAGTGTCTGCTTTTTATATGTAAACTATTACAATTATTCCATATTACTTTTGAAATGTATTTATCTATATAAAAAGCTAGTGACCAGAACAACAACTGGAATGACCAGTCACTACGATGCCCACTGCAGCCAGTAAACCACTGTGCCACTCAATTGCGGGTGGGGCTGGTGGCCAATCTCCTACAGCCCTTCCCCCAACCCAACCCCACCCTAGATTGTCCCCTCCACCCCAATAAGGGGCAGGACTGGCTGGTCTACCATCTATAGCCCCTCCCCCAGGCTGTTGGACCCTAATAATTTTCCCCATCCCATTTGGGAGTGGGCCAGTCAGCCCACTGCCCACAGCCCCTCCCCATGGGTCGCCCCACCCCCAATCAGCCCACAGCTCCTCCCCATGGCCAGCTTAGCCCTAAATGGGCCCAAATAAAGGCAGGCAAAATTGCTAACCTCCCACCATCTTCTCCTCCTGACAGGCCTGGCCCTGATTCCACTGATTGAGGCCAGGATGGCTGGACCCTACCCATGCATAAATTCATGCATTGGGCCTCTAGTATATTTATAATTAACTTCTTAAGGGAAAAATCCATATGTGTATCACAGTAGTAATAATCATCAGAACAGAAACTAATATTTTTAAAACATCAAATTATAATGAATGTAGTTAACCTTTGCCCTACCCCTTTAAATATTTTCTTATTATTAAAAATTGTAGTTCAGAAATTTTCTCTTCATGTGCCACATTTAAGAACCTTATCATATTCATAGTAAAATCTCTAGAACAATAGATTTATGCTACAAACTATTTGTGAATTGATGGAATAATATTTCTTACGTTGTTTCATCAGGCACCACACAGATTTGGAGAAGAGTTAACAAAAAGTAGTCATTATTATGTTTGACATTTGAACAGATACTCTAGCTCTCGAGAGGAAACGGGCTGCATTTTTATCACTTCATCTCAAGTACTCAGCTCATCATTTTCCTATGATCTCTCAGAGGAAATGTGGAACGGGCCTATTCAATTTTAGTCTTCCAGGTTCTGAAGAGTTATTATTATACAATGAATCATTTTTCCTTTGCTAAATTAATTACAGAAGGTTTCAAATAGAAAAGGGTCTTGTCGATATGAACTCTGGGTACAGTTTAGTAACTAAACATTTCATTTAAAAACATCAGTCAGCTGTTTGTGATTTTTTAACTTAAATTCAGAACATCATCTTTGAATCTGAAATAGCTGTCCATTTTTTAAGGCTGGGGATTGTACTCTGACATGCAGGTCCTATCAATAGACTTTTTGGAATAAGAGTGGGTGAGATTAATGAGCTTATTATAATTCATTAGAAAGTGGTATGTGGATGACTGCCTACTTTAATTAGTTTTATTACTGTAGGAAATTGTTTCATATGCCAGGCTCATCACCAAGCATGCCTGGAAAACATTAGAGAAGTAATCAGACTTGATTTGAGGGACCTTTCATTAGGCAGCATGGCTAAGGACACTTATAATGAACAAGGAGGGTATTAAAAAGATGGACACATGAAAGCATTTAGCAAAAAGGATGTAATCATTGAAATGATATCTCTTAACCATTACTATTCCCAAGGAATAATATATTTATAACTTTGATCAAATAGAAAAAGTCAAGTCACAATCTGAAGGAAGCAAGTCCAAAATAAAACATATTTCAGATTAGAGGTAAATAAAAACAACAACAACTATAAAAATATGCCATAGGAATTGACAGGGCTCTTTTGCCAAGATCTGACTAATAAAAACATTATTTTTAAAAGTGTTCTTAATACATTTATTATTTTTTAACCTTAAGTCAAAATTAATCTTACAATCATCTTATAATTAAGAATTTGGCTTCATAAAATATTAGGAGCAAAATCTCATGGAATTACAAAGAATAAAACTACATACTTACTCATATTTATAGTTTACTAAATTTTATTTTACCATCTATTGTTAAGTAGTGTTTATGAAGCACAATCTTCACTTCACTGACCAAGAAATGAATGTGATCATTTTTACATATATTGAGAGCTTGTTGAAGTTTCTGACTATGCAATCTAATTTTTATTTTCATGAGTACATTCTTTCAATAGTAAGAATTATTCCTTCAAATATGTGAGATATACACTCAAGACATTCTAATTTCACCTCTGCTATTACAGCAATAATGCTATTATAATTTTAGGCAAAGAACTGCAAGTCCAGGCCTCTCTGCTAATGTATACTGTGTTTGTGTTTTTGTTTTTTGTTCTTTTATTTTATGAAAATACTCTAATTACAAAGCATTATAATTCAGTGATCTATCATTAAGCAACACATGCAAAAAAATACCAGCAGCTATTTTTCCATTAATTATAAATACTATAGATGCCACTCAAGTTGAGTAAAATCTAACTTTAAAAATATTGGAAATAAGATGGAAAGGAGTTTCACTATATCCTTTTATTCCTGATTAATCTTATTAAAACAACAACAAATGAACTTAAACCTCACCACTAATAGTCACAGCCACAACAAAGCACTCCAGTTCCAAACCCAAAAAAAGCATCTGTAGTGTCCTAAAGAAAGTTTGTTTCTAGTAACTTTCAAAACTGCATTGTAAACATTGTGATTTCCTATTCAGCACACAAGTCTGCCCTCTATTGCTTTTATTAAAGGCATAAAGCAACATAAAATTAAGCAACACATATATTTCAAAATAATATTCAGGCAATCCATAATTTTAGAAATATTTGTCCATTGTATATTCATTTAAAAACTACTCTTTTTGGATCACATTTCATCTTGTTAGTAATACCGATTAATAGATTAGTGAATATAAGAGGATAGAAAAACTTGGGAGGAAAAACATTTTTCACCTAGGGTCATAAAAGAAATGGGTCTTCACAAGAAAATACACTTAATAGATAAAATCACTTTTTAACACAATAAGAAAAGCCTACTTCTCCTTCAGAGGAAATCAATTTTAACAGACAAGTCACCGTAACTCTGCCAGGATGTTCTTGCGATTAGAAAATGATTTGAGGTTTCATTTTATCTGCTACACCACAACTCAAATGTTTGAACACTACAATAACTTAAATCTAAGCATGAAAACATTTTCAAGTATGAAGGCAGTTGGGTGATTGATTGATTGATCTGCTATAAAAATGTTATAGTTCCTTGTCAAATTTTCAAATGACAAGAAAATATTTGCATTTTGTTCCTGTAGTGAGTGAAAATTATAGCTGACATTTTCTGTGAGAAATGTTGCCTATTCACATACATAAAGTAATCATTAATAAACAATCCTATGTAATAAAAGGCTAATATGCAAATCGACCAAACACTGGAATGACTTCTCACTATAATGTGCACTGACCACCAGGGGGCAGATGCTCAACATAGGAGCTGTCCCCTGGTGATCAGTGCTATTCCACAGGGGGAGCGCTGCTCTGCCAGAAGCTAGGCTCATGGCTAGCAAGCACAGTGGTGGTGGCAAGAGCCTTTGCTGCCCCTGCTGCGGTGCTAAGGGCCCTCTTGGGAGATGATCACCTGACTAAGCTGGCAAGTAGACATCCCCCTAGGGGAACCAGACTGCGAGAGGGCACAGGCCGGGCTAAGGGATCACCCCTTTCCCCCAGTGCACAAATGTTGTGCACCAGGCCTCTATTAAGCATATATTTGGTAAGTCTTCCTCATATCATCTGTAAAAAATGGCTATAATTTTGATCATGATAGTAACTGATATAAAGTACAAGCTGTAGTGATAATAACATCTCAAAACATGCCTTTTGAGATATTATTTTAAGCTGTTTTTTAAGAAGCAAAAGACTCAGGACTTTCAAAAGACTTTGACCTTCTCTCTGCCTAAAAGGAAATTAGATGGAGGACCTGTAGTAGTCAGTCAGACATGAACAGAGCAAGGACGATGGGTCAGATACACAAGGTCCTTGGTGGAAAGCCCCAGGTAAAACTGGGAAAACTAGGACCTGGACTACAGAGTGAACTTTCCCCCAACCCCTCTAGCATATCACTGGTCATATGGTTTAGATCCCCTTACTTTTCATATCTCTGGTCATGCAGTTTGGACTCTCCTTGACCTTTGCACTCCTGGCATGTTGCGAGTCATTTGGGTTAGACCCCTTTAAAGGGGAACAAAGAAAGAGGCAGAGAATAGCCCTTAAGCATTAATCCTCCAGGATAATGAGATTCTGACTCTCATCAAATACATCTAGGCTTCAATTGTGTTTCAGCTCCAGGACTAGAAAGGCAGCAAAACCAGTCATAGGGTGTCATGGCTGGCCTCAGGACCAGCTACATTGCATAATGATCCCTTCCAGGATGATGACTAACTAATGGAGACCATGCCTCTGAAAGGACACATCTGGAAAGGCAGTGAATATTCTGTTGAGATCCTCCCCTGGGAATGGCCCTAAAATTCCCATCCTTGAAAGCTTTTTGGAAGGAATACCCAGCTAGGCTCTCTCTATGGAACATGCCACACCTTTCCCCACCTCTTCCCTAAGGTGTGTTTTTCTTCACCCCTCTTTTTCCTAAGCTCCAAAGGCCCTTCTGTCTCTGTAACTTGTTCCTGAGCCCATTTAGTCTACACTTACCTCTTCAATCTCTGCAACTTTTTAAGTAAACTTCCTCTTATAGTTTGAGTCTTGAGTCTGAATTCTTTCTTAGCCATAACTCAAGTAAGGGGTTTGCTGAATGGTGGTCTGGTATGACTCCACAGGTCTAACATCTGGTGCTGTTTTGCCACTAACAGGTCTGTTTATGGAAGGCAGATATAATCACAAATAACTATAGTTTAATATAAACTAGGTGGGATAGACAGGGAAAAACTTAGCCAGGCCCCTTTGCTCAGAGTCCTCTCTGTGCCCCATGGTAAAGATGGCCTGGCAAACACTTATTTACCAAACATTTGCTTTCCATCTTCATGTGAATTGTCCTCTGGCCCTTTGAATTCCCAAAGCATCCCTAACCCTCTTTCTCCTTAGTTTCAGAATGACACATAAGTCTCAATTGTCCAATGAATCCTCAGATATCATATTCTTATAATACATCCTGTATATCCATAACACATTTTAGACATTTTCTCCTGTTAATGTGATTAATAGTTAAGCTCAAATAAATAAGAAAGGTGGAATAGAAAGTATTTTTGTGCCCCATAATAATCCTCACTGTTCATCCTACAACAATATCTTTGAATAACAATTCCAGGAAAGTCTCTAAGAATAATGGAATGTATTTATAATTTGATATTCTATTTATATGTTATATTCTCTTTGCAGAGTAAACATAAAGTTCTGAATGGATTAAAAACAAATAAACTCTTGTTTCTAGTATTTTTGAAACAAATAAAAAGTATCAAAATGGCTATTTCCCTAATTTAAGTGATGATTTCATTTGCACTGTTATTCAAATGATTTTTTCAAAGAAGACATTTAGTAAACTACTGAGCAAGAAATTTTTACTCAAAGTTTTAACTATGTCAATAATGATGCCTTTTTTCCCTGCTTGCATGTAGGTGTGCTTTTTTGAGAGAGAAAAAAAAAAGCTATGGGAGAAGAAAAAAATAAGCAATTGAGAGAGAAGAGAGAGAGAGAGAGAGAGAGAGAGAGAGAGAGAGAGAGAGAGAGAGAGAGAGAGAAAGATGAAAAACAGGGTCAGTAGAGGAGGAGAGAATGAGTGAAAGAGAGAAGGACACAATGGTTGGTATGGTAAATAGTGACCACTGCATACACTCAGGAAAGGATTACAAATAAATCATTATTAATAAAAGGAACATAAATTGCTTTGGGCTTTTTCTCTAATATTTTAGGATAATATTAAGATATCATAACACCTTGTTTAATAACTAATTTTGACATATGATATTCTTGTGATATTGATCTCAATGACCCCAAGACCTTGTCTAAAAATGGTAATCCTTATATGCCCCAACTTTTTAATTGCAGTTTTTTAAACTTTCACTCACATATTTAATAAAAAAACATTTATTAAGTGTTGTATTAAATATATGCCTATAGTTGTGAAACAAAGTCAATGGAGAAAAAAAATAATAATTTCTCAGTTTCTGTGAATCAGAACTGGGACATGGCTTAGCTAGGTGTGTGACTTAAAGTTTCTTGATGTTTTATGAAGCCAGAGCTACAGTCTTCTTAACTATAAATTGACTGGAACTGAAGCAACCTTCTCCAAGTTTCCAGGGCAAGTGACCCAAGGGAGAATGATATGGAATGGCCAAGGAAGGTATCCTAGATATGAATGATATAACATCATACCTAATAATAGACAAACATGTAAATTGACTGTACCTCCACTACTCCCACAGCCAATCAGAGTGAGTATGTAAATTAACCCAACAAAGATGGAGGTTAATTTGCATACACAGAAACCCAGCAGCCTGGGTCCTGGGAATTTTCTCAGCACCCAAGTCACTCCGAGTTTGGCCCCTGTGGGTCCCAAGCAATCTGGGAAGGGCCTGATTCAGGGGTTCCTGGGCAGGAGTGGAGCCAGGTGATCAGGTGATCTAAGGGTGCTGGGGGTCTCTTGCCAGGCCCCAAACCACAGCCAGAAGCTTGGGGCCTGGCAGGGGTGGAGGTGGGCGATCACATGATTGGAGGGAGCTGGGGTCCTCTGCCCAGGACCCAAGCCCGGGCCAGAAGCTTGGGGCTTATTTTTTTCTCCTCCCACAGCTGTTTTTTCTCTTTCATATATGCTTATCCTGAGCAGGGGTGGAACAAATGATCAGGAGCTGGGGGGACCTCGCCCAGGCTGGAGGCTTTAAGCCTTGGCAGGGGTGAAGCAAGAGATCAGAGATGATTGGTGTGAACTACAGAGGTAATACCTTTTCTGACTGCTCATTGGCTAAGCTCCTTGTTTGCCATTGGTAATATTATTAGTAACTTGAGTATAAGAATACAAAAAGGTGATCTAGGGTTTTTCCACCACAATCCTGGAGAAAAAAAAAGGATGGTCCACTGCCTGAGAGGTAAGAAATGTCATATCCTGCCCTAGCCAGTTTGGCTCAGTGGATAATGCATAGGCTTGCCGACCAGAAGGTCTGGTTCGATTCTGATCAAATCCAGGCTCCTCCCGGGCTGGGGCCCAGGTCAGGGCTCATGCAGGAGGAAACCAATCAAAGTGTTCCTTTCACTTTGATGTTTCTCTCTATCTCCTTCTCTCTTCCATATTCTCTAAAAATCAATGGACACATACTCTCAGGTAATGATAAAAAAAAGAAAAAAAAAAAAAGAAATGTCATATCCTATGAAAGACACATCTTGAAAATGCCTAAAGAAAGTTGTCATTTGTTTTTTTTTTTCATGGTGAAGGGACTGGAGTCCATGTTGATGAAAACACCTTGGTGGCTGTG
>PVJN01065223.1:0-10274 GCA_004026805.1 Lasiurus borealis | reverse complement strand
AAAAGCTTCTTCCCTACCCATCCCAGCATATTAATTCAGCATAAGGTTCAAAGTCCTTTAAAATATTTCCCAACCCTAGGATTCAGATCTCAACTTTATTATTCCTTTATGAAAGAAAAACTGTAGGTACACTTTCTGTTTATTAAAAAATGTATAAAACGGCACTTTTTGGTGGCACAACTCTCCTGGTATATTATTTATTGCGAAGAAAAATTATCATGCTGATAAAAAAATAATGTCACTTAAAAATTAGGTGGTTCCCAATCAACTTGTGGCAGTAATTGCTACGGTGTCCTCTTTGATTTAGATATAGTAATATCAATGTAATTGCCACTGGGAAAAAATTATAATGGCTGTTAATGATCACTAACACATAAACGGCAATGAGCAGGAACATGTATTTTATATCGGATTCAACCCCAGAGCAGCCGTAGGAAATCCAGTGGCTCCAGCAATCTGGCACTAACCCCTCAAGGAGCCAAGCCCTCGGTCCCGGCTAAATAAGGAGGTGGGTGGTTATGGGAGTGCAGGGACGCCCTCGGCCTCCCCCAGGCTCCATCAGGGGGCTCCTCGGGCCCTCCAGCGGCAAAGCAGGGAAGCACTGGGAGAAGCCAATGGCCCAGAACCTGCTTCCGTCACAGGGCTGCACAGGGCTCCATGTGTGTGCATATGCAGGCCATGTTCTCTGCCTTTGCTCATTCATTCTGGAACTCATTCTCCTGCTCGCCATACACTGCATTAAACCAGCATTCAAAACTTGGAAAATGAGGTCTCTGTACCCCCCTGCCTCTGCCCCAATCTGCCCCACTCTAACCCCAGGGTCCAGCACTGCTTTGGTTTTGCAACATCTGGCTCTCCCTTCCATGTGCCACCCAGGCCTGTACCCAACAGCCCGCCCACCCAGGGAGTGGGTGACAGATGAGACGAGCAGTCCTAGTGCCCACTGTGGGTGGAGCCAGGTGGGCACAGGGGCCACATAAGTCATGGACACATCCACTGATGGGAGAGGCTTCTCCTAGGAAGAAGTGTCATTTTAGCTCTTTCGAAGATGAATTCCCTGGATGACACTATCCTGTTAAACTCGTTAGCCTGGGCAGTGAGGCTCCAGGCAGAGACAGTGTGTGAAATGAGAGAATAGGAAGGGACCCACCTGGCCAAGGTGGGATCAGGGGCTAGACTGAGCCCTGCTCCCAGACACAGGCAAGTCCCTAGGCCTCAACACCAGCAAAGGAGGACTTGGGCACACAGATGGTTCGGAGTGTGCAGTGGACCCAGCTTCTCCATGGAGGTTCCTGTGAGCCTCCTGCCACAAAACTGATGACCAGTCATTACCTAACCTTACTGAACTCAGGGCCAGTAGCTCAAAGTCCTTCCTGAATGAAGCCTTCCCACACACCGTCTTCTCCGCCAGCACATGGCGGTCTCCGGGCACTTAGGACCACCGGCCGGCACCAGCGCCAGGCTGGGCAGCGTTTTGAGCTGCGAAATCATCACAAAGAGTCCAACCGGGGAACAATGGGCACTAAGTGGACACGAAAGGACACATGTTCACAGGTGCGAGCCGAGGCAGGAGGCAGAGCTCGCCTCGCTCACCGTGGCAGGGAATGGCCCATCATGTGTTCTGACACTCTACATCTGTCGAATGACGTGACGGGACCCTGAGTACTGATTTGGGTAACAGGTAAATTTTAGTGAGAAAGCAAATCACAATATGGAATCTGCTAATAATGAGAATCGACCGCACGTATGTAGAGCTCCCGGTTCTTGGAAGGCATACTGTGGATTGGGACTCCCTCAGTTACTTTAGGGACAACACTGGTTTCCCTTTGAAATGGCACCATCGGGTGAAACCTGCAGCAGAGAATAAGCAGAGAACGTGGGAGGGCCTGCCTTTTGTTCATTGATCCACCCATTCTTGACAGAGGATCCATTCTGTGCCATGGATAGGGGATGGAGAGCATGGTATTGTCCTCCGCAAGTGACTTAATGACCACACAAGCAGGTGGTTTCTGAAATTACACCGTCACTACAACTGTTTATAATGTCAGACACTCAGATAGCACTTACTATGCCCAAAAGCTTGCCACTCCTCACAACTGAATGAGGTAGGAACTCGAGTTACTGTCTTATAGACGAAGAAACCAAGGAAGGATAAGCAGTGGGCCCAGAGTGTCCTCCCAGGGTCTCCAGAGTCTGTTTGCTGAAGAAGCACTGTTTCCTCTGTCCAGAGACTGTGGCTTTTGTATCATTGGTCAATGGCCAAATATTTTAAATATCCTGACCCAAAGACGGCTGACAGCGGGCTGAGGCCTTGACAATGTCCTACATTATGTCTCCACGATGCCAAGTCATCAAGTAAACTCATTTAAAAATCACTCAATTTAATAAACATAATTAAATCCTCTGGCAAAATCATGTGTTGGCCTAAGAAGAGTTTCACATTTCTAACCGTTACTCAGCCTGGGATGTACAGGGAGATACTGGTTGTGGAAGAAAAGGGGGACCAAGCTGCACTTGGAGGTGTCTGCTGCTGCACAGGTGGTGCCTGGGAAGTTTCCACCTCTCTGGACCTCAGCTTCCTCATCGGAGAAGTGAATTCCAGTGCCCCTCCTAGGTGAGCTTTCCCTGCCATTCATAGCAGAAACGTGATCAGTATCCCTTGAGGATATATAATGCATTCACTAAAAGTCCTTAAAAAAATTCCTGATGCACCATGGGATAAAAACACCAGGTTATACGGCAGCACGAACAGCATGAGGATGATTTCTGTAAACCATCCACTTGCCAAGAAAGGCCTGGAAGAAAGCTGGCTAAGCTGCTGACAATGGTTCTCTGGTTCTCTGACAATAGCAGCAGCGGAACTTAACGCTACTTCATATGCTTTCCTGTGTTTTCTGAATTGTCTATAATCATCATGTACTTTTAAATATATATATTTATTTATTTCAGAGAGGAAGGTAGAGGGAGAGAGAAAGAAACATCACTGATGAGAGGGGATCACTGACTGGTTGCCCCACACTGGGGATCGATCGGGCAACCTGGGCATGTGCCCTGACCGGGAATCAAACCCTGACCTCCTGGTTCACAGGTCAATGCTCAACCACTGAGCCACGCTGGCAGGCAATATAATAATGTCTTTTTAAAGAAGATAGCCAGTTAGCTCTTTCTAGTTTAATAAATGCATTCGGCATGGCTTTCAGCCATCTTACAGCAAGTAGCTCAGTAACAGGGTGGGGCCGTGCTCCCAAGAGCAGTCTTTCAGGGAATTGCAGATCCCATGGCAGCCGTGCACTGGGCACTGGCCTGGTAAAAGTTGAAGAGCCCATTTCCCAACCTGTGCCTAAGACTCAGCAGGACTCCGGCACTTTCCTGGGGAAAGTCTGAAAACCCCCAAACCCCCTTTGCTGACACCTGAAACCTCACCATGGTGTTGGAGACCCTGGGTTGGCAGCCCCTCGCCCCTCAGGAGCCCAACCCGATGGAGAAGAAGGAAGTGACATGTGAGAGACCAGCGGACTTTCTGATAAAATATCACACACCCTCATCCGCAAGGAACACAGACGGAAAAGCCTACCTTTGTTTAGTGAAACTAAAAGGGCAGAATGAGCTGAGTGTGCGCTCAGAATAAGTGACCGAGCATGGGTTGGAAGTCCATTCTGGGTGGAAAAGCTAAAAACCACCGCCCAGGGCTCTAGAGGACTATGTCCACGCTGGCAGCTCTGCCGTGAGGTCTGAATCTCTATGACTTCTCTTCCTTTACTTATCACCATCGTTCATCTCCGCTAAGCACCTGTTAACTGGGTCCAGGCTTGAGTTTGAGTGACCCATGATGTTCCTTCAAAGGCTTTGAGGACCACTCCATAAATTCAAGCAACCCGCTAAAAGACTCCAATTTCAGAAATGCCTGCCATTTCCCTTATTTCTAGTCCTGGAGGGAGGCCGGGTTCATGTGGCTAAAAATGCTCCCCAGCCTTGTCCCCTCTTCCTGCGGGACTAACCCCAGTCTGCTCTGCGGCCAGTCGTGGCCCCAGCTGAGGTCGAGCCAACCTTGTGGGCAGATGAACAACTATGGACCACTTCCAGACCGAGAGGACGAACTCCCACTTGGGAGCTTCCCCTCTCCTCATGCCCCACTCAAAGTAGAGGGCTCCTTGCCCTTTGGAGAGCCTGGGGCCCCAAGACCCCCACGGCCTGTGCCCAGCACTGGTCAGTAATGCCCATTGGTTACGTCCAGTGTGAGCAAACCTGTTGCATTCAGCCAGCTAATCTTGGGCTATCCGTTCCAGCAGCAATTGTTAGCCTATTGAATGTGGATGGAAACCCAAATTTCAGCATTTTATACAGAGATGCTCATATGTTGTTTGCGGGTTTTTTGTTTGTTTGTTTGTCCTTTGTTTTTTTCAGAAAAATCAAAAAATGAGGAACCATGTGCTCAATTTATCTTATGAATTTCCCTCCAAATAATTCCTGCCCTCAGGGAAGAGAGAACCAGCCCATCTTTCTGGGATCCCTGAACCCTAAGCTCCATCTGCAGCCTCCCAAACAGGGCAGAGATTCACCTTGCACCTGAGCCTCCTAAAGAATGCACCCTGGCTGGGGGACCTGGTCTCAGCGCCCCCTTCTGTCAGCTTTAACAGTGTTAGTCCCCCCTCTCCTCTGCCCATGTAATTTGAGGTTTACTAATTCCCATCCATTCCTCCTTTGTGGCTAGACCTCCAATTCCCCATCCCTGGATCCCTGTCAAGTCCACACTTCATTCCATCGCCCCCGATGTGGACTCCCACTCCTAAATACACCTGTTTCCACGCTCCACTGCCCTCACCGTCATCTCATATTCAGAAGAAAACTTTACCTTCTCCTGCACCTGGAAGGCAGCGGAGCCATCTGGAAGGAAGCTTCCCGGCACCCCCCCTCCCCCGACACACACACACACACACCTGCACCTGCCTCAAACCTGCAGCCTCTACCTGGAGAGCACGCGTCTGTCCTCACACCGGGACCAGCCCCTCATCCAGCTGGGATCCTCTTCCTGCTCCTCCAGGAAGGGCCTTGTTCTCAGATGTGTCTTTGCTCCTTACCTTCACCACTGGCCTTCCCTTCTCCAAGCAGAAATACACTCAGTACTCATGCTCACAGTGTCCTTCATCTGAGCAAATGCTCACGGTCACCATGTGTCAGGATAGCAAGTGCCCTGGCCCCACTGGTGCTCCAGGGACAGCAGGGAACAGCAGGTGTGACCCTGACTCATCCCCAGGAAGCAAGGACAGGGGAACCTGGTGATACACAGATCAGACCAGGACTTAGCCCTGGCATACACATTCCCCACAAATCGGATCACAGTTAACTTTTGGGTCAAGCATCAGACTCCTAGGGCTGCCATAACAGATCACCAGAACCAGGGCTTAAACAACAGAAATGGATTATCTCATTGTCCTGGAGACAAGAAGCCTAGGACCAAGAGGTCAGGGGACTGTACTCCCACTGAAGGCTCCAGGTCGACTCTCTCTGGCCACCTCCAGCTCCGGGAAGGTTCCTGGCCACCCTGGCCATTCCTTGGCTTATAGATGCATTGCTCTAACCTCTGACTCTGTGGTCATGTGGCTTCTCCACATGCCTGTGCTCACGTGTTTTTTTTTCTCACAAGAATGCCTGTCACTGCATTGAGGACCACCCTATTCTATTATGCCCTCATTTTTACTCAGTTACTTCAGCGGAGATCCAATAAGTCACGTTCATAGGAACCAGGGTTAAGACATCAACCCATTCTTTGGAGAGATACAATTCTACGCACGACAGAGCATTCCTGAGATACCAGGCACTTTGCCACAGTTTTTCCCTTGAGCCGTTTAACTTTACCTTTATCATGGGGCCCTCCCATCCTACAGATGAGAGAGCCCAGACTTTGAAAGTCAGAGTCAATGGCCCAAGGTCACACTGCTCACATACTACAGAAGTTGTTCTCAAATGCAGGAGTCACCCTCCAACCCAGCTCTTGCCCATGGGACCAGATGCTAAAAGGAAAACCTGTAGATCATTTCAGCCTCATCAGAATCCGTGATCTGGGTCCAAAGGCCTCCTGAACCCAGAGGCAGGACTTAAGGGGTGCTGGCAGAGGCTCCGGCTGGTGAAGGAGAACTTCAATCCGAGAAAACCAAGCGTTGTCAGGATGGAACCCACACACAGAGCTTTTGCAAAAGTAAGTGAATGCTTCCAGCCCCCACCCCACGCCTGCTCCATAAATAACTGTCTTCAAGGGCCCTCGCGCCTCACCCCACTGGTGTCCCGCCAGCCCCTCCTCACGCCTCCTGCATCCCTTCGGCAGACTCGGCTCAGGCCCACAGGTAGAAGCACCAGCCGTGCGGCATGGTGCTGGCCTGAGTGTAAAGCTAACTAAACTAATTAATCACAACAGATTAATAAGAGTGACAAGGTGAGAAAGGTGACATTCTCCCAAATCTCCAATTTGGTTTGAGTGCGCATATTTTTTTTAATCCCCGCAGCAATTTATTTTCTGTGGAGCCAAGTTTCTCCAAGAATGTCCCAAAATGTAGTCAAGGTTAACTGTGCTGTGAGCTTATTCAATATTTATGATTTTTTTTATTTGTATTACTAGGACTTTTTGGGGACTCCAAAAGGCCCATTAATCAAACAGAGTGACAAAATGAGCCATGTGACAATTGGAACAAAGGCTGCATATTATTATGATTACATATATATATATATATATATAATATTTTTGATTCAAGAATAAAAGAGGCAACTTAACTTCATCAACAGTTCCTGATTAATTGTTACAAAGTGTCACACATAAATTCCCTTCCATCTAATAACCCTCTTGGACGGTTAGCCATGTCCCCAGCTGAGTTTCTGAGAAGAGAGAGGGGTGGGTGACACAAACAGCTCGAGTGACTGGAGACAGTCGGTGGACAGCGCTCCGGAGCTGACAGTTCTGAAATACAATTATCAGTGTGATCTGCTTAGGAATTCATCATCAGCTCCTGCCTTCTGAAGACTTAAAAAAATACCGAGACATACAAAGAGAAAGAGGTGATAAGAAGGCATCATTTTCCTGCAGCCTCATAACTGTAAATTGAAGAAAATTATTTTCTTTGCCTGCAGCTCATTGGCATATAGGCAGCATTATATTATAATTTCATAAGCATAAATCCTTTGAATAAATTTCAGAAGAATAAACTGAATTAGAAATGCAAGTAAAGTATCTAAAAAACTTAACTGCACTAGGCAGGGCGAGGAGGCGAGAGGCACTGGGAGGAGAAGCCGTCTGGGTGCCTCTCCTGGGCTCCCCATGGCCCGGAAGCCCTGTGTTGGGGAAAGGCAGGTTTGACCCCATTCTGTGCCTGATGGTGAAGACAATAACCCCCCTCTCCTCCCCACTTTCCTGTTCCAAGGAATTTGAGTCCTAATTCATCATAAATTAATTTAGAAGAAACAACAGGCTTGGGGCCTGTTATAATTATTGTTATTTGTTTATTTATGGTCATGTTAACCATTATTTATTATTATGTTAAGCATATGTGAGATCACAAAGGTTGCTCCCTGTGGTTTCCTAGCAACAAGTCTGTGAGCTCTTCTCCAGGTCCCCAAACCACCCACTCCATCAGGGCGGGTGGGGCAGACGCCAGGCTGGGGGCCCTGGCTCTGTCATTTCCCAAGGGGTCGGTGGACGAACTGTGGGGTAAAGGGGTGTGCTGGCCCCCGGGGTGACGGCTCCTAGCTGCACAGCCAAACATTTCTAAACAAAGACCAATTTACAGGCAAACCCTGGCCCCAGATGAAGAACCGCGGCTGGCGTGGGTTGGACCGAGATGTGCTTTCCAAGGCCAGCCTTGGTCCTGAGGGAGCTGGCAACCAGACACCCTCCACTGGCCAAGGGGCATCTGGGAGGAGGGGGAGGAGGGGCAGGAGGAGCAGGGGACTCCCTGAGGTCCTCACACACCCACACCAGTCTGGAGCGGCCACATGCTGCTCCTGCCTCCCCAGAGCCGCCCGGACTGGCTTCCCGAGCTGGTCAACACCTGATGGGAGCACAGGGACAGAGTCCCCAAGTTTCCACTGTGTTCAGACAACCCTTAGGAGGATGGATGTCCATCTACAAAGTCTCTTGTGCTCAGGCAGAAAGGCAAGGAGCGCCTGGGTTTCCATTACTTCCTGCACAGGACCTCTGGGTGAAGGAAACTCACTGGGGGCCGCACAGCAGGCTGCAGGAGGATCTGCGGGGCAGGGTGGCCTGGCTGGTCCTTTCTCTGGCACCTCAGATGGCCCTCCCCACCTCTCCTGGGGTGGCCTTCTCATCTGGTTAGAAATTCCTGGCAAAGGGGCTGGGGCTGCAGCCCATTCTCAGGATGGGGCGGGGGACAGGCACCCCACTGCACACTGGAATCCCCCTAATCAACTTTTAATTCTAAAATAGAGTCACAGAAAAGTTGCAAAGACCGAACAGAGCCCTCATATACCTCACACCCAGTTTCCCCTGTTACTAACATCCCCTATCACTGTGATGCATTTGTCACAGTTAATGGACCTACATTGGCACATTATCATTAACTGAAGTCTCTGCATTGGTCTCTACATTGAGCTTTTGCCTAAAGTCCTTCTGCCCAGGATCCCATCTAGGAGACCATGTGACAATGAGCCACCACATCTCCGTAGGCTCCTGAGGGCTGGGCAGTTTCTCAGACTCCCCCGGGATTGACCCCTGGGGCAGTTTGAAGGATGGCCTGGTATTTTTCTTCTGTGTAGTATTACCGACGGTGCATTTGTTCCCCAAATTTATGTGGAAATATAAGCCAATGTGACCACTTGAAGGTGGGGCTGGAAGGGGATTAGGCCATGAGGGTAGATCCCTCAGGATTAGGAAGAGTGCCCTCCTAAGAAAGGTCCAGGGAGCCAGAGCGCTCCTCTTCCTGCCACTCGGGGTTCCAGCAGAGGGGCTCCTGCGTGCCCACGGTCCGCGCGGGCAGTGAAGAGGAGGAATGACTCTCGTTCTGTACGCTGGAACGTGGGGAGACTTGTTGCCATGACGTAACCTAACTTCTCCCACTAGCTGTTCCATCCGGCTCCTTCTCAGAATCAGCAGGCCCTCTTTGTGGATAGGAAGAGGGTTGGTCATGATACAGCTAAATAATGGAGGGGGACAACACAACTCGGCAACACAACTTGTCAACACATGGGCTCTGGGTGCGGGGCGACTGAGGGAACACATGCGGACCCCAGAATGGGCGGTGCGAACTTTCCTTCTCAGGCTCCTAGGAAAGCAGCTAATTTTCCTCCCTGGAGGTCAGCCAGTCGGGCTCCTTTGCCGAGCGCCCATTGCACAATCCCCCCAGCACTGTTCCTGAACTACTGAAGGGACAGTCTAGAAGGCTGGGCATTTTCTCTCAGTGAAAAGGGAGTCGGACAAGGGGGGGTGCTTCCTTTCTTCCTTCTTCTTCCTTTCCTCCAGAAAACATGGAACGATGCTGTGATTCACTTGCATTTTGCAGCGTAATGGATGTGACCGTCAAACAAATTAATCCCATTATGCAAAACCCAGTTCACAAACGGTTTTGCATTTTTGCAAAATTATGTCAGTTTCCCCATAAATTGGAGAGGCCCTGTCAGTTTTCTGGACTGCACATGGACGCTCCCTGGTGCTGACTGTCTGCAGTCCTCTAACTCGAAGGAACTGGAGCTCTGCGGTACAAGTCAGGACTCAGAGCTTTAATGCTGGTATTTTTGTTTCACGAGACGTGCATGAGAATCCCCAATCATTTTCACGTTCGTTTAAAATCCTCCTCGGCAGCACACGCACCGTGGCGGGGAGGAAAGAGAGCACGGTTAAAACGCAATCTTTAATGATCTTGATGTGAAGAACACAGTTTGTTCCTTCTTCCCACGTGGGATGCACTCCACCTTCCCTCGCTAGCTGGTGCCTCCTCTCGCCCTCTCGGCTGCTTTGGAGTGGTTGCCGAGCAGGGACAGTTTCCCAACTGCTGTCCCCTTGGCCAGCGCAGACCTGCCTGTTGGTGGCCAAATCCGCTTGGCATGGACTGTGATCTGTGAATTCCCTGTAACTGGACCAACTTGTCAAATTAAAGCTACTCCAGCTTTGAGCGGCAGAGCAGCCGGATCTGGAAGGCTCCGTCTCTGACCCCTGTCACCAGCCCTGCAGCCTCTAGCATCTGCTCTCTGGGCTCTGGCCGCCTTTCACCTGGTTCATTTCAGATGCAGCCCCCCCCCCCCAACCCCCGCCAGGAGCTGAACCTCGCCCCTCC